>VANL01000252.1:0-47004 GCA_006352455.1 Brachionus sp. 'Tiscar'
TTTTTTATCTCCTTTTTATTAATAAAATTATACACTAAAAAAAATATTTATCTCCTAACGAAAAACTAAGCCATTTTGATATTTACAAAATTTTTATTTTTTTCCAAATCAAAAAAAAATTGATTTTTTGCAAAAAAAAAATTTTAACGAACTAAAGCGATTTTTAAGGTCTAAATTTTGATGTGGATGAAATAGAAGTGAGCTAATTGGAATTGATGTTTGAAATAATAAATTTAAAATTCTAAACGACTGACGCAAAAAGTAAAAATTGTAGTTTAAATTCGGGTATAAATTGTTTAAAGATAGCATCATGAAAAAAACCATGCTACAAAATTCAAGTCCATTGATTATAATAAATTGATGAGCCAATTTTTTTTCTTTCTGGTGCATCCTTTTATTGTGCTTGTGCTCTTCTTTTTTCAGCTCTCTGTGACAAGTGGACTCCTCAGGCTCTTGGGCCGATATTTTAGTTCTGGAATGTTTTTCTATGTGATTCAAATGCTTGGACAATTTGACCAGCTTAAGTTGAATGAGTGCATAGAATACAGTGACTAAAACAAGCGGGAGCACATAGCCAAAAAAAGAAGTGAGCAAAAAATAAAGCAAGGTGTCTTCACTGTTTGACGAGTAGCCATCATAACAGTAAATAGTTCCATATGTTGTATTGGCAGTGAATTTTGACACAAGAAAGACCAGTGATGCAATCAGCCAATTGAGACCGATGGACACCATTATGAATCTAACTGTGGTTATTTTTTTGTACAATGTCAGTCTAGTTACTCCAATGTAGCGGAACAGAGCTACGGTCAAAATAGAATAGGCCCGTGCGTATTTTGTGACTGCCCAAAGAACTTCGGAAATAGTGCAGAAAAGCTCATTTAAAAATTTTATGGAAAAGCCCGGCTCATCGGCCTCAATCCAAAAGCAGTAGTGGACTGCGTTGATCAGGCCGATGGCGTTGGTGTGATGCATGGGCATTTGTGGTAAGCACTGCAAGTCTTTGAGAAAAACCACGGCTACAAAATAGAATATTTGGGCCAACAGATTTGCCATTCGCATCGTAATATCCAACGCGTCCATTGCTGGCTCATGTATATGGCCGTGCAAAGTAGAATTTGAGGAAAAATTTTCCATCATTCACTAATTAGAAGAGAAGCATTATTTTCTAAAAAAATTTATCAAAATAAAAAAAAAATTTATTGGAAAAAATTTACACATTTTTTTTTGTAGTAGAAAAAAAAAAGATAAAACAGAGAAAGAGATTTTATAGCTTTGTTAGCCAAATGATTCAATTATAGCTATTTGATGTGATAAAATTAAAAATTTAGATTATCTAGCGTGCTCTTATTTTTAAAATATTCAATTGATTGAATAAAAATAAAATATTCTATTTCTAAATCAAATGTAAAAATCGATTAGATCAACCAAACAGTTAATTGAACAAAAAAAAAACAACAAAATAAAATACACAAAGTGAACAAGCTTCCTTTAAGTTTTTATTCGGCAATCAAATCACTTGAAATGCACATTTTGAAGACTAAGCACCATACTTGTTTAATGACATAAATACACTCTCAATTTTTCAAGTAGTTTGATTACCAGAAAGGAAAGTGTTGCCATTCAATTTTAAAAATTAAATGATTTGATGAGAAAATCAGTCGAAATTCTTGTTTTGATAGCATTTATTCGATGCCAAACATAAAATTAATAAAATTTTCGGCACGACCTTTTAATAAAGCTATGAAACATATGTTTACATAAAAGATTACATATACATTTTAGATATTAGATAAAGCTTGAGCTTCGGGTGAATTAATAAATGCTAGTTTATTAATTCTAGGCAATTTTATTTAAAGATTTTCGTGCATCAAATTTTGCACAAGCTAATTTAAGCCTTATTTAGTCCAATTAAGATGGTGTGATTTTTAGATTGTCTGATAAATTTACAGAATACTTTTCAAGCTTGTTATTATAAATAAATTATGAATTAACAGAAAATTAACTATTTATCAAAACGAATAGATAATTTTTTAAAAATAAAAAAAAAAATTTTTCGCATAGATTGTTTTAGAGAAAAAAAATTTCAGATTCGTGCTCTTAGTTAATTTAATAATTTAAAGTGAAAATAAATATCATCACATTTGTTTGATTATTTAACTGACTTGAATTTATCTTCAATTTAAAAGTTCTCTAAATAATTATTGAAATTAAGAACAAATATTCAATCGGTTTTAAAAAATGAATTAACAAATGCTTAACATTAGAACTTGGCAAAAATCAATATAATAATTAAAATAAGTTTAGTTGATACTTTGTAGTGTTATTAAATTTTTTCCAAAAAATAAAAAAATCACTTTTAAAATTTGTCAATTTGGTAAGAAGAGAATGGCTGTTAATTACCTATACTTCGAAAATAATTACTTAGTGTTGAGATTAATTATTTTTTGTTGAAAAAATAAAAATTCCATTTTGGACAAAAAAAATTTACTTAACAGGTTCAAATAAATTAATTTAATTTAATTTATTTTAAGCAAGATTTAAATTTTAGATTTTAGTCGAAAAAATAGGAAATAAAATTGAATAAAAATGCTTAATTTGCTGTTAAAAGTTGTAGATTTGCAAACCCGATTTGATAAAAATATTCTACAATTTAGGGAAAGAATGCTTATTTAATTATGACTGTTATTTTTTCATTATATCTAATTCTTTTTTTATTGTATCTAAATAATAAGCTATCTAAATATAGCGAATAAATATTTTTTTTAGTATCTAATTATTTACAAGAGCCTCTGGTAATTTTCTTATCTAAGTATCAAATTTTTTTTTTGCTGTATCTATTTAAAAAAAAACGGAAGTAGATTTTTTTTGATATTTTATTTAGAAACATACAAAAAGGAAGAAAAATTAAGAAAAAGAAAAGAATTAATCTTTTTTTGTTCTTTTGTTTTGAGGTTGATCTCGAATTGATTTCGGCTTGTTTTTTGATCCAGTGGGTCTACCTCTTTTCTTTTTTGGAATCTCAGACAGTGCTGAATATTCATTAGAATTGTTTTCAAATTCAACTTCATTTTGAATTTCCATTTCTGCTTCTTGAGCCTCAATTTCTTCTATCACATTCTCAATGTATAAATGGGTAAATTTTTGAACCTTGAGCTACTTCGTTGGTTACATCTAACCAATTTGACATGGATGAACCAAAAATAACTCTCTGTTTCCTCTCGCTCAAAAATAATTTATCTAAAAGCTAATCATATTAGTAAAACCATATTTCCTAGGGTTGATATAATAAAAAATCTATTCGATACTGTGTCAAATGCTTTTGAAAAATCAGTGTATATAATGTTGACAGATAAATCTCTATTGTGAGCTGACGTTACGAAAACCATTTCATTGATTTTTGAATGAATCCGAGGAATCAGATTTATTTTTAAATAGTTAAGTTGAAATAAATATCGAAATCTTTTGTGTTTTTTTTTTAAATTGAGATTAAAATTGATTTAAATTTAAAAAATTTATTTTAAATCATTTTAAATCTTATGTTATGCAAAAAATTTACTTTAAGGTAGACTATACAAAGAAAAAAGTTTATATTTTTTTATTTTAGAATTGAATAATCCTTGGCAAAGTAAAATTTTTGATCAATTTTCAATTTGCTCTTTTTGCTCAAAAAATTTAAATGCGCAATTTTATTGCATTGCAATTTACACAGTCTTTTAACTTTTAAATCTTTCAAATTTAAATTAAAAAATTGCAAATATGCAATGCAATGCAAACCAAAGGGAACCAATTTGGCTTGTAAATTGTAAACTATTATCTACTGTTACCTCTAGGATCCTAAAAGAATCAAAAACTTCTACATGATTGGAATCTATCAAAATACTTTCTGTTTGGTAGAAACCTCTCTTATTTGTGGTAAACATAATTTTTGTTTTAGACCAATTGATGTCCAATCTATTAAAACAACATCAATCTGATAAGGTACCAATTGAGTTTGTAAATCTCATTATAAGATTATCACAATTGTCATCAGCAAAGAGCGTACACATATAATCAACATACCATACCAGATCATTTATAAAAATCAAGAAGAAAAATGGACCCATCACGCTACTTTGCGGCACTCCATACTTTATTTCTTTTAAATTACATAAATTATTTTTATAAAATACACATTGAGATCTCATTGAAAAATAATTTTCCAAAAGTTTCATCGAAAATTCATCAAAGCCATAATATTTGATTTTATGCAAGAGTATTTTTTGATCAACCGTGTCAAAGGCTTTCTTTAAGTCAATGAACAAAAAAAGATCAACTAACCTCTTACTTCTAATTTCATTCTTTTTAGACACCAATTAATGAATTGCTGTTTCACACGAATGATTAGTTCTAAATCCATGCTGATCTTCACACAGTAGTCTAGATTCATTAAAGTGACTTATGATCTGTGTT
Organism: Brachionus sp. 'Tiscar'; assembly: GCA_006352455.1. NCBI lineage: Eukaryota > Metazoa > Rotifera > Eurotatoria > Ploima > Brachionidae > Brachionus > Brachionus sp. 'Tiscar'. The sequence continues at coordinate 4,450 of VANL01000252.1, forward strand.
GCAACAAATTTTTCAAAAATTTTTGCAGTTTGAAACATGGCGTGGTTCGGTGTTTCTTGGTTTGCAGTAAAATCAATTATTTCCTTGGCAATTAATTCGTGATGACATCTTGACTTTAAAAATTTAATAAACAGAGAAATCGCTCAATTATCAAGAAATTTAGATGATAAAAATAAATAGCCATTTTTTTTTCTAAAAGTACAATTTACCTTTACAATAAGATTGAAATTTTCTGCTATTCCTTTCTAAATAAGCTAATATAAAGCAAATTAAAAAAAAAATTAATCTAAAATTTTATTATTTCAAAAAAATTAAGTCAAGTCTCAAATAAATGCGAATTTATTTTCAATTTTTCAAAGAAAATAATTAAGGTTCGATTTTATTTGAAACAAAAAAAAAATCGCTTATGGAAATATAATATATAGTGAAAATAAAAAAGTTTGCTTTAAAACTAATTGAAAATTCATTTCTGATAATAACAAGATTTTATTTATATAAGATTTAGAATAAACAGGAAGGGAAATAATAACAAAATTAAAAAAAAAATTGCTTAAATAAATTAGAAAAAAAAAAGCAACACAATTGAAAGCAATTTGTAATGAGACCAAAAAAAAAAAGATAAAAAACTGTTCGTTAATCGGTGCGAAAAATTATTATTTTTTTTTAAAATAAAATAAAATGCATTTTTATTTTCTTAGCATACCTCTTAAAAAAGAATAAAATAAAAATCTTTTTTAAATAAACAGTCAAAAAAAAAAAAAATTTTTTTTCCCTAATTTCTAAAAAAATAAAGAAAATATTATCAATAATTTTGTTCTTTTTTTTTTTAAATAATTGATAAAGTTTATGTGCACGTGATTTTGTTGATGATTCTTGGTCACACATTCGAATTGATTTTGTTTGCACGTCGTTTGGCCAAATTGGAGCTAACAACCGGTGAAAGATTAAGCATAGGCCCGAGCATATTCTCGGGGCTAAACAGCTTGAACGCTGCGGCCAAAGCACCCTTGACGCTTTCGCCGTCTTGAATGGACAGCTTGAAATCAGGCAAACTGTCGATGTTGCTAAGCCAACTGTGTCTTAAAATGTTAATGGCGCTAATTCTCATCCTCGGGTCCAAGTTAAGCATCTTGCGCACCAAGTCTTTGGCTTCATTGGACACAAATTTCCAATTTCCATGCTCGAAATTCAGCTTAGAATCACTTATTTGTGATAACAGCTCTTCACTTGAATCACCTGTTGACATTTTAAATGGCATTTTTCTATTTTTTATTTAAATAAAAAAAAATTTATAATATTTTTTGAAATTTTAAAATTTTTCAAAATTTACCCTGAAAGCATAATGTATAAAAGAACGCCAAGCGACCAAATATCGCAGGCAGCGTCATAGCCTTGCTTTTTTAGTACTTCCGGAGCTGCATAGTGAGCAGTGTAGCATGGAGTCATCAAGAGACCGTTGGCGTCCCGCAATTGTTTAGCAAAGCCGAAGTCGATTATCCTCAGAGACTCGGGCCTATCGCTGTTGTCTGCATATAAAATGTTCGATGGTTTAAGATCACGGTGAACTACACCTTGACGATGCAAGTACTCTACTGCAGTCACAATAACTTTTAATATTTGAGCTGCCTCGCGCTCGGTCAAAAATTTTTTAGCTATTATCTTGTCCAATAGTTCACCGCCAGAGCACAATTCCAATACTAAATACACCCTTGAACCATTGAGGAATATCTAGAAATTTTGATATTAGAAAATTGATTTTTTAGGATGATGGTATTAACTTAACAGTTAAATTAAAAATTTATTTATAAAATGAAATTTTATATTTTGATTTTAAAAAAGACCAAAAAATTTTATTTATATATTTTTTAACACTTAAAAAACGGAGAGGTTTTTTCGACCCTTTGTGCTATCTTTCTTTTTAGTTTTTATTCCATGAAAAAATGTAAAATGTAAGCATAAAATGTAAAATCAATTTTTAAATAATTCTAATATTTTTTGATTTTAGAGTAAATTTTCAATAATGATTCTCCACATCTAAAGAGAGATATCACCACTATAGAAAATGTCCAAAGGAGAGCCACCAAATTGGTCAAGTCATTCAAAAACCTTGACTATAGTGAGAGACTGATGAAACTAAACCTGACCTCCTTGGAGGACAAGAGGTGATCTTATTCAATTCTTTAAATGTTACACAGGCACTAACATTGAAAACTGGCACAAGGCTCTGTCTGTCAAAGTCAACGGAAGAACAAGAAGAAGCTCCAACCAGTGCAGCTTTGTCCGACCACTTTCAGCCACCAGCCAACAGAGAGAGCACTTCTTCACTTATATAGAGTGACTATGCCAAGGAACGCCCTACCCCAAGAGATCGTTCAATCTCTATCCATCAACTAATTCAAAAACAGACTGCATAAGTACAGACGTAAGGAGAAACCTACCATGGATGAAGTCCTGAGACTCGGTAGAATCGACACGAGGGAATGATGACCTAACAAATAAAATCTTGGACCCGAATTTTACTGATTAAGTGTACAAACCATAGTTACCATAGATAGGATCCTACTCTTTCCCATCTTCGCAAGTCTAGCTTGCTAGCTTTTTGTAACTTATATTATTATTATTATGATTAAAATCTATTTAATATAAAACAAAAAAAAGATTTAACATAAAAGGTCGAAAAAACTCATCCGGTTTTTAAGTGTTAAGATTAATTTTATTTTTTAATCTGTTTAAAATTTAGAAAATTTAATCAAAATGTTAGGCTCAAATGTGGCTAAAATGTGAATAGAAAGAAAAATTAAATCTGACAAACATTCATATTATTTTTCTAATCAAAACAACAAACAAGCAAATATTTGATTTTTGAAAAAAATATTTTCTCAATTTTAAAACGATTTTAAAAATACTAAAAAAAAAAAGTTAATTACATCTCTGCATGATACAATATTGGCATGATAACTATGACGTAGCAATATTTCAATTTCTTCTTGTGGATCCTTTTGCACAATGTTCATAATTTTGACTGCAAATTCGGTCATTGTTTTTTTATGTATACATTTATGGCACACACTATACGAACCGGAGTTTATTTTCTTATTTAAAAAAAAAAAAAAAATCAAAATAAATAAATTTATATTTTTAAAATTTATTTAAAAAAAAAATTACTTCTTTTATTACATATTCTTCTTCGAATTTGTCCAATTTAATGAGACTTATTCGGTTCAAATTATCCTGTATTGATTGAATATTTTTTTGGGCTATATCTTTGGAAAGTGGAGGTACAGGCGGCGGTGGCATGTCGCCCTGTGCTTGCTTTGAGATTGAGTTGAACGACGAATTAGACGACGATGTAGATATCATTGTATTATTAGCACTATTATTAGTTTCATTGTAGATAATAGGTGCTACAAAACTAAAACCACGGAATAGCTCGTGACCGGCACTGTTAAGCGGCAGACCGGGTGAATCACGAGGAGTACGCGAAGTAAACTCGCGGTCAAAGTAATAAGTTTCATCCGAATGGACGGTCGGTTTATATGGCGGACTTATTTCTTTTTTGTACAATTTGTCCCAGTCAATTTGGGCGAAAAACGGGTGAATTTTTATCTCTTTTGAGCCCATGGGTCCAGCGCCGAGACGATTTATTGGATTACGTTTGAACAAGGCGCGCAGCAAAGACTGTGCCTCGGGGCTCAGAAACTCAGGCATTCTGAGCTTGGCGCGCAGAATTTGTGTCATTGTCTGCTTGCGGTCTTTGTTCGAGAAGGGCAAAGTGCCGACCAGCATTTCAAACATCAGTACCCCCAGTGACCACCAGTCGCATACGTGTGTGTGGCCCTTGCGGCTGACCACCTCAGGAGCCATGTATTCAACGGTGCCGCAAAAGCTGTACGTTCTGTCTTCTTCTTTAAACACCGACTCTTTGCTCAAGCCGAAATCGGTCAATGCTATGTGACCGTCATAGTCCAAAAGAATACTTTTAAGTAAAAAAAAAAAAATTTTAATTTTATTTCTCAGCTTTCATCACTTTAATTAATTTGGAAAAAAAATCTCTAAAATTTTTTTTTTTTTTTTTTTGATAACCTTTGAAACAGATTTAATAAAATTTTGAAATTTTTTTACCTTTATTTTTTTTTTGTATGCAAATTTAGAAAAAAAAAAAAAAAAAACGATGATAAAAATTATTCAAATTTTTAAATATCAGAAGGATAAAAAAAAAATAGCTAAAAAATCACAAAAAGACAAAAAAGTTAAAAATTTACTTTTCTGGTTTCAGATCGCGATAAATTATGCCCAGTGAGTGCAAGTGATCAAGTGCTAGGACCAGCTCGGCCATGTAAAATTTAACATCTTGCTCAGTGAACATTATTTCTTTGGCTAAGCGTCCAAACAGGTCGCCGCCGCGCAAAAAATCCAACACCAAATAAAGCTTGCCTTCGGTCTGAAATGCATAGTGCAATCGAACAACAAACGGATGATTGATACTGGCCAAAATGTTTCTCTCCATTTTGGTCCTCTCACGATCCCTGACTGCACACAAAATGTTAAAATAAAATATTGAAATAAAATTTTTAAAAAAAAAAAAAAACCTTTTAGAGTTGCTTTTTTAAGCACTTTCATTGCATAGAGGGTTCCGGCATCGGGCTGTGTAATTTTGCGCACTAGAAATACTTTGCCAAAAGAGCCCTCGCCGAGCACCTTTAGCAGCTCGAAATGAGACGGCGTCGGCTTTTCGGAGCCCTCTTTTGTTATGTTTTTTATCTCTATCTCAGTTTCGTGCTGGGTCTCGGCGTCGTACTCTTGGTACTCGAAATTTTCATCATTGTTCAAAAGGTTATTGTTCAAATCGGCGTGCTTAGTCGGCAGCATTTTGGCATCAATTACTTTCTCTTTTCTGTGGACAGTGTCGTCTTCATCGTTTGCTGACGACGACGACGATTCGTTTTGCTTAAAGAGAAAAAATTTATCAATTACGTAATGTTTGAATCGGGGAACAAAATGAATGAAAAATGTATAAAATTTTCGTCTCTTTTGTTCTTATATAATAATAAAAAATTATAATTTCTAATTTTTTAAATCGATATTTCAAATGGTAAATTAAAAAAAAAAAAATAGAAAAAAAAGTGAGACTAAGACTTCGAAAAGCTCTCAAGTGCCGAACAGGTAAACCAAGAAAATACTTACGTCTAAGTTGTAATCATGTCTAATTTGAATTTTGAGAAACGGATCGCTTAAGCCTGCTAATGGCATTATATCAACCTATAATGTTTGTTTGTTTTTTATTTTTTTTTGATTTTTAATGAAAATTTTCAAATTAGTAAAAAATCTAAACAAAATTTTAAAACAAAATTTTTAATTCAAAGATTTTAAGAACGCATTTTCTAGTTTAAATGCTTCGTTTTAGACGCATCTTTTCTTATTTTTATTATTTTGAAGAAATTAAAAAAAAAAAAAAAACAACTTAATTTAAAAAAAGTTTGTATGCTCTGAATGAAAGAACACTACAGTGTACAAAATAAAATAAAATAAAAAAATGTAAAGAACAGATCAGCTGACATCACGAATCAAAATGAACAAAATTAATGATTTCAATATTGCTGCCAATATCAGTTTAATCAAACTACCTTTTCTCTTTTAATCATATTCAACTTATGTTAATTAAGTCAACGTGGGTGTTTTTGTTTACAAAATAGATAGATTTTTTTCATTTTTTATTTTAAATAAAATCTAAAAAATTACCATTTTCGGTCCATGCGAACCTTTTTGCCTGCTAGTATCTTTCATTTTTGGCTTATCTTACTGCAAAACACCGGGGCTATTTGTGCATCTATAATTGATAATGAAATCTGAACAAAAATTACTTAAAAAAAAAAACTAATTAAATTTTTATTAAACCAAGTAAACAAATAAAAATGCATTTGGGTTTTAATTGACATTTTATTTTTTACAAAAAATCGATTAAAGAAATAATCAAGTTTATTTTATCTAAATGTAGGGCTATGGGTCCCAAGCCAATATTCAAAACTGGTTGTCTAGAGAAACAAATTGCTTTAAATTTCACTAGGCTTAAACAAAGTCTACTTGAAACGAAAAAAAATATGTTTATAAAATTTGAATGAATTTAAAATTACATAAACTAAACTCTTCAAAAAATTTAAGCTTATTTTAAACAATAAAAAAAATTGATTAACACTTAATAAATTAGAATAATAAATATTTAGTCATACTTTTCTAGTCACTGTTTATTGATACACAAATTTAAAAGCAAAAAAAAATTGCTTTCAAAATTTTAAATTAAAAAAAAAATTAAGCCTTTTAAAATGTTTACACTGTGGGCGAATTTTATTCCAAAACTTGAATAAATCCGAAAGGAATAATTTAAGTTTGGCCCAAGGCGATATAAATTTTAATTGCGAGTAGGTTCCGCTTGGCCACAATAAATTAAATTTTTTAGCAATAATTTTACGCCTACTTTAGCAATGAAATTTTCATTTTATTTTATTATTTTTTTTTCATATCTATAATAAAAATTAAATAAATTTCCAAATTATTATACTTTAATAACTTTATTTATGTGTTATCTCAAATGAATAAAACAACAAAAAGCAAAATAGAAAATATTAGACCATAATTATGAAAAAAAAATAATTTAGTTTACAATTATGATTAAATTGAGTAAGAAACATAGAAAAAAATCATAGGCAATGAATAAAAGCTGAGAGAGAATTTATCATTTTATGAAATGAGCTTAGAATCACATTAATTCAACTACGTATCTTTATGTTGTATCATTTATTTTGACATATAATAAAGTAAATGTTTAGATATGTGTTTGTTTCTGTTACGTAACAAAGTAGCGTTCAAAGGCGCCGGTATAATTTTGGTATTTTTGTAAATCATAATTAGCATTTTCGATGTTTCAAGTGAACCTTAATTTTAATTTTTTTATCTAAACATTCGTTTTTAAACATAGAAATAGTTTCACTTGCGCCATAATGTCTACACTATACTAGCTCGCTTTTCATTTATTTGCAGCTTTCAATATGACTTAGAAGAAAGTTTTTCCCAATAGTTTTTTTGTGTAGGTATGATAAGATTTTTAATCTGCTCGTAAGAAAACACTCTAAAATCGTGCTCCAACCAAATTTATCATCTTGAGTTGAAAATTATTAGATTTTAATTAATTTTATTCTTAGTGCGTCATTCAACTCCTAAGAGTATCTGATTCTGATTTGAAACCAAATTAAGTTTTTTTGAATTTTGCTCTGAGAAAATAAAGAAAATTTGTCATAAAATTTAAAAAAAAAATTTTTTTCGATTCATCTTTATTTCGCACTTAAAAATTAAAAATATTTTCTATTTAACATTCTCTTTTATATTAAAGATAAAAATAACTGTGATGTATGTTAGTTTAATTTGAAAAATTGATTTAAACAACTTGTTATTTTGACAAAAATTAAAACAAATTGGATGTTTGTATAATAATTTTGAAAAAATCAATGATTAAATAAATAAATTAGAGCCTTAAAAACAAGCTAAGAAAAATTTATTTTAATTGAAAATAATATTTTTAGTGTAATAACCTGTGATGTTAAATTCGAATTTGAGAAAATAATATATTGAAAAAAAATTAAGACTTATTAGCAATGAGCAAAAAGTAGAAATGAGACAATTTCCGCTTAATTGACTAGCTTGATTTAAATTCTTCTAAAACAAAAAAAAATTCATGTTTAATAAAAAGATTTTTCGGAGCAATCGATCAAAAATAGAGCTTCAGAAAACATTTTTTTTCACTTTATGCTCAGCATGATATAAATTTTTGATCACTCTATCTATATCTATTTTTATACCAACATATTTAAACAAAAAAAAAAAATTTGATCATTTGATTCTCATGCTTTTAGCGTGAATCATTGCAAAAAAATTTTAAACATTTATTTACCATTTTAAATAAATTAAACAAATTAGCTCTCTTATTTTAAATCAATAATTTTAAAATTTGTTTAATCCAAATTACGATTTAACATAATTGACTTTGTTAAGAGATTAAATTTGTTTAAAGTTATTGAAAAAACAAAAATATTCAATTAAGCAAAGAGCTTAGAATTTTTTTTATTTTATTGTAAAAAAGAATAAATTTTGCTATGAATAAATTTTCCTAATTTTAACTGAATATTTTATCTTAATATAAAAATAAAATAGAAATTTTTATTCTTGAATAAGTTATTAAATAAACTAGATTGATTAATTATTGTATGAAAATTTTCACTTTTAACTTAACTTAATAATTTCTAAATATACTGGATTGATATTAATTTTATTACTTAAAAAAAAATCAGTTCAGTTTGATTGAAATTTAGCGAAGAAAAAAAAATAAAAATTTTTTCTATAAAATTTATTTACAAAAAATAAAAAAAAAAAAAATTAATTACTTAATTTTATTTAAAATTCCATATTGCCCTAACTATGTTTTTTATTCTAATTTTAGTATTTTTGACAAATAAAAGAAACGGTGGGTGTTAACAAACAAAGTCTCTTAATTTTGCTAAATAGCAGTCGAGCTTGTTTGATAGGAGCTCAAATTTTTAAAATTTGTTTGGGGTTTAAAATTATAATTTAAGGTGTTTTTGTTCGGCGAACAAAAATCATTTGATTTGGGCTTGATAATTGTGCAATTAGAATTTGCTATATTAAATGTACTTTTGCCAAATGTTCTCAGCGATTTTTGCTTACGATGATCTAGCTCATCCGAGCTAGCCACATTTTGCTGCATTTTAGAAATAAGCTCTTGTAGTCGTCTCAATTCATCTTCTTTTTGCTTAAGAAGCTTTTCGGTATCATCATATCTAGATTGCTTTTCTTTAGGGCTATTAGCAATATTCATCGATTTAATGAGACCAGTTCTGTAGTTTTCATAATGTATATCATGTGTGAGGTCTTTAAGGTCCTGCATGTGACTGCTATTTAGTTAATAGTGAGAATTTTTAGTTTAGATGAATCAGCTTTTTAAAATTTACCTGCACAGAAAAGTTCTCAATTTTGAAAAATCGCAGCTGTCCGACTCTATGTCTATGATGCCCCATGGATAAGCTCGGCCTCTAATCCGTTTGCCGCCAACTTCCATTACTGTATTACTGCCAATTATACCAAAAGGAATTGAATTCTAAATTTTAATAAAATTAATAGTAAATTTTTAATGCCTATTTTCTACTTTTATTTGCTCATCTAATTTCTTAAACTCTTCATCATCGTCCGAATCACATGCTGGAAATTCATATACTTTAATATCATATTTATCAATATCATTCAAAATCTAAAATATTAAAATTTGATATAAAAAATTAAAATATTAAAAATTTAAAATTGATTTTTTTCTAGAATAAATAAAAATTTTATTAACATTATTTTTTAAATTTTCGAGTTCACTCTTGGTGAGTGCATCTGCCTTTCCAATCACTGGCACTATATTTACTCTTGTTTGAAGACATCGCATTGTTTCTATATCAATTGGACGCAGCCTTTTTTAATTTTTCTTTAATTAAAAAAAAAAAAAAAATTTTTAAGACTCAATAATTTTACCCTCGGACATAAGGTGGTAAAAAATACAGACAACAATGAATTCTGGTATCATGTAATTTGCGTCTTTCGAGTCCATAACCAGACTCGTGAGTGTAGTATGAATAAAATTGCTCATCAATATAGTCTGTTATTTTTTTCCAGCTAAATAGAATTAAGTAAAAAATTTTATCAAATTTTGGTCAAAAAACCTTTCAGAGGCATTCAAGGAATCACCGAAACCCGGTGTGTCAACTACAGTCAATTTTAACTTGACTCCTTTTTCTTCCAGTTCAGCCGTACGAGTTGTTATAGACACAGTTTTTTCATACTTATCTTTTTATTGTTTGTGATTATAAATAAAAAAAAAAGCACTAAGGTAAATATGCCAAATACCTGACACTTGATCTTGTACTCTATCTGCATAAAGATCGGTCATAAAAAGACTATTCACAAGAGTACTTTTTCCCAGACCTGAATCACCTACAATCAAAAGAGTAAATTCAAATCCTTTTTTCATGCTTTTGCGATGAACTTGTTCGGGTAGACTGGAAAATCCAACATGTTCCTTGAGGAAAAAAATACAAAATTCATCAAGCTTTTAGTTTTATATGAATAGTTTCCAAGACATACGACTTTGGTTCTACGCTTACGCGTGCTTAATCTTCTCAGAGCCATTTGAAATAATGGCCTTAATTTCAAATATTTAATTTAACTTCCAGGATTAAAAATTGAAATTTGATATTAAAATTTTTTTTTATTTATAAAAATTATTTATTAAACAAATAAGCTTGACCGACTTAAAAAATATAATTTTATTTTTTCTCTAAATATCAAAAATAATTGACCATAAAATGTTTAATCTAACTTATTTAATTACAAAAATTATCTTTTTTCTATTCTAAGTTAATTGTAAAAATCTGTTCAAAGCGTATTATTAACAAAAAGAAAAAAAAAAGATTACAAGTGCTCGTATATCTTGGAAACTAGTTTTTTTTTGCTTTTAGGGTTGCTTGACGAGATTTATTAGAGTATCGTGAAAAATAGGCTAAACAAGATTCAAGCTGTTTACAAGCTGCTTACCAAATCAAATTTCAGCTTTCTGTTGAGAGAGCTTTTTTTCTTTGTTTCAGAATATACCGATACTTTTTCACTCATTTGAGATTTTTAATTTAAAAGCCCTAAAAAAAAAAATAAAAAAACAAAATTTATTAAAATTTAGTATAACAATTGTAATTGAAACTATTTGTTTAGCTTGAACTTTCTTTTTTATTTTTTTTTTTCTATTTTTGAGAAATTTTAATTTTCTTATCTAATATTTAATTAAAGTCAATTTGAACCGAATTGAAGATTTGAAAAATAATTGAAAGTTTTTAATTACTTTATTTTAAATAGACAAATATTTGAAAAAAAATTCTCTAAAAAAAAAAAAAAATAAATTTTTTTGAGCAAAAAAAACCCGGAAGAGCCTTAATTTTCGTTTCTAATTTTGTTTGAATGCCATTAAACCCTAATTAAATATGTAAATTTTATTAGTTTGGACAAATTTAGTCAAAATCCGAATGATCACGAAAAATATTTTTTAATACGGGAGCTTTACATACTAAGTAAGACTAGTTTTTTTTCGTAAATCCTTTCTTCGCATCCTAATAGATCAAATTCAATTTTTTTTTCTTCACCAAAAAGATTATTTTATAATTTTTAAAACTAAATCAATGTTTATTTTGGAATTAAGGTCCCGGTTTTTTTGACCGAGCAAAAATAATCGAAATATCGGCCTAATTCGATTTCTAATTAGCAGCCTGAAATATGTGATAAACTTAGATTAAATTAACTTTTTTATCAAAAATGAAATAGAGAAAAAAATTTAAATATTCTTTAGAAAAAAAAAAAAAGTTTGAAAAACACCTCGAATATTTTATCTAAAAAAAATTTAAACTGGTTAAGAAACTTGTTGAGGTGTTGATTAGCTTCTTAGAAATAATGAGGTCTTTCAAAATACTTTGCATTAAAAGGGCTTTTAGAAAAGAAAAATGAAAAAAATTTAATTTTGTTTTTTTTTTTTTTTATTTCTAAAAGCATTTAATTAGAAAATATTGCTAATTAAGTTGAGCTATTTTTATTTAAAAAAAAACTGAACAATTAATTTTTAAATATTCTTAAAATAATTAAAAAGCTTGTTGTCCTTTTTCATATAATAGTAGTCATTGACGAGTTGTTTTAGCACAATAGCCGTTTCTCTAGAATGGCAAATAATTTTGTCTTTTCCAAGTATACTTTTGATTGTATCCGAATTGATGACTATTTCAACCTGTTCATCATGAATACATTTTCCTAAAACTATTGAAAACGGCACCCCAATAAGCTTGGTATCAATTAGCCTGCTACCAATGGTCATCCAATTTCTGTCATCTATCAAAACGTCGTCTTTAAACACTGAATCATCTAGCATATTAGTCAAATATTTTACCAAAATTTGGCTTCGCTCATCCTCTTGGCTGCCCGATTTGGCCGGTATAATGGCAACTGTATACGGGGCAATATCTAATGGCCAATTTGGATAAATTTTTTCCACATTGTTTGACTCAACACAGGCTTGAACTAATCTTGAAACCCCAATGCCGTAACAACCCATGACCACTTTAGAGTCTTTTTCTAAATTAATGTTGAAATATTTTGTATATCTGTCACCTAAAATAAAAGTATGGCCAATCTCAATGCATTTTTTGAATTCAACTATTTCATCCAGTTCTTTTTTATTTAAATTTTTGTCACATTTAATCACCTGACAGAGGCTTTTTTGATCCAAATTTTCATGTTTTTCAGCATCGATCAGATCCATGCTTATTGATTGAGAGCATTTTTTGCACATGTAAATTTTATCCTCACCCACACTGGCATTCACATGGTACTCGTGAGATTTTTTACCACCCATTGAGCCCACTGATGCCAAGACTTTGTTGTAATTTAGATTAAGCTTTTCGAATATGGTCTCATAAGACCGACACACTTCATCATAGGTTTGTTCAACATTTTTCTCACAAATATGAAATGTATACATATCTTTCATATAAAATTCTCTAGATCGTAGCAGACCATGTTTAGGCCGGGACTCATCACGGTATTTTTTGCTAATTTGATAAAGACGCAGAGATTTTCTATCACCAATGCAGTGAGATGAAATTGATTTTGAATATTTTGAGACTAAAGAAGTGACTATTTCCTCATGAGTCGGACACAAACAATATTCTTTGTCTTTACGATCACGCAAACGAAATAGTTCATGTCCCATTAGACTATTTCGGCCAGTTTTTGACCATAAAGCCAAATCGGACACACAACTCATTTCAATTTCTTGACCATCTATTTTGTTCATTTCTTGCCTTATTAATTTAATTGTTTTGTTTAGTACGCGTTTGCCTAGTGGTAAAAATGTGCTAAATCCTGGACCAGATTCGCTTATAAAACCATTATTTTCCAGAATTGCATGGCTAATCGAATTTGTTTCACTATCTTTAAATTCTGTTTTTGCTTTGTTTATTTTGTAATTAGGAACTAGAAGACTGCTTCTGTTGAAGTGAACATTTCGGCTCGAAATTTGAAATATTTTTGGCAAGCATAAGTTCATCATAGGCTTTGATGAAAATTTTCGTTGCCAATTCTAAATTTCAAATTTTGTTAAAAATAAACTCTTGAAAAAAAATTAATAAAAAAAATTTGGAAAATTTTATAAATTATTTTTTTTTAATTTTAATAAATTTCATTTTTTTTTTAGATAATTTGGTCCAAAATTAATCTGGTAAAAAAATCATAGAAAATTTTTGAATTTTTTTTTTTTTTAAATCCCAGGAAATTTATATAATTTGTTTAGTGTTTTTTATGCTTGCGAAAGCATATCAGGAAAAAAAAATTGAAATTTTAAAATTTTTTATTATATTTATTAACAAAGACATTAATTTTCTTCTAATTCAGCAGCATTTTGCTCACTTGTCTCTTCCATTACCACTTCGACTTTTTCTCTTTTTTTGTTAGCTTTTTTGTTTTTGTTCAAAGCGATCAATTTTTCTTTACTGGCCTTCAAATCTTCAAGTCTCTGCCTAGCCATTTCATGAATTTCGTCAAGCTCCGGATTTACAGCTAAACAAAATTAAGATAAATAAAAAAAAATTTTTCTTAATTTCAAAATTACCATGCGGAGCTTTGATCAAATGCATAAATTTTGTGATCTCTTTCAAATCGTCTTCATTTCGATTATCTGTGCCAACTTGGAGACGATTCATTATGAACTGCCGCTGACGTCTTTGCTTTATTTCCTCTATTCTTTCCATGGCACGAATAGTACTCTGCCATAGCTCTCTGCTGTACTTGATGGGCTCGTTTCGACGCTGCTCGAACTCGAACACCTTGTCCACAGCCAACTCTTTGCCAGCTGCTTTGCGGTAAGCTTTGGTCCATCGGCACTTGCGCGGATTTCTCTTCTTTTTGAACGCTCTGTGACACTTGGAGCGACAAAATTTGAACACTTTACAATCATTGCGCACAAATGTTATGCCATGGCCCGGATAGACTTTTGATGAACAAAAAAAACAAGGTTCTAGTCTCATTTTGTTTCAAAAAATTGAAATTATAATCTATTTTTTTTTTAAGTCAGGTATATAAATTTATTTAAAAGCAGCTAAGTAAAGCATGTGTTTGTATACCAATCTTGTGAAAATTAACCTAACATTAAGTTGAGAAAAAAAAATTTAAAAGAAAAAATTTATTTTTACTAAAAATTTTTTTTTTTTTTATTTTAATAATTAAAACAAATAATTAATTAAATGATTCATTCATCATCGTCGAATTTTATTTTCTTGCCTTCAAATTTCATTGACTTGGCTTTTTCTTCGGACAATTTTTTTGCCTGCCAAGAAGGATGCAACTTTGAAATGTCTTCTTTTGGCTTATTGTCAAAACTTTTTTTAAACTCAAATTTTCGCCTATTATCTAAAGGTCTATCGAAATTTTTAAAGTTAGATTGTCTGTCAAAGTCTTTTCTAAATGGTCTGCTATCGTTTGAAAGTGAATTTTTAAACGAATTTCTTCCCATTTCTCTTCGCTTGTCCCTGAAATCCTCTCGTTTTCTTTTGTAATTATCATAGCTTGAATAACTAACTGGCTCGAAGTCATAAGATTTTCTGCTATATCTGAAATCATCATTTCCCTGAATTTCATTTCCGTTTTGGTCCAAAAAAAATGGATCATCCACAGCTTTTAGAGTTTCTTGTAATTCTATTTTTTGCTTATTTTCATCCATAGGCAATTCGTCATAGTCTTTTATCTCGTCTAAATTAATTTGTTTGATCAGCATATGAGACGGCTTTTCACCGATTACCAATGGTTTTAAATTTTTGTCCTGTTTTTTGTGTGTTAATTCTAAATTTGGCTTTGAAAAAATAAATTTTTCGCTTAGATCAACCGACTCATCGCTTTGGCTTTGTAAATCTTCTTCCACATTGTTCCATTTATCATCATCATGACTATTGTAGCCCTCTGATAATTCTGAGTCATTTTTTTCTATTAAACTTTTTTGCTCAATTTTTTCTTTGACAGCATCTTCAATTAATAAGGAAACATTTTCATCAACTGATTCATTAGCTATAAGTTCTTGACAGGAATTTTCAGTTATTTTTTCCGGCTCTTCTTGATCACTTTCTTCTTTATCAGGCTTCAATTTAGTCTCGATTTCTTTTAAAAGTCGAGTTTTTTCCTTCCAATTTTTTCTTTTTTCGCACCGAGCCTTATACTTTATAAAAACTTCTTTCCAGTTTGGTATCTTTGGATCATTTTTAATTTCTCCTATGGCTTTTTGTATCGGTTTGCTAAATGCCACTCTAGCCAGGGCTATTTTTTCAATGTTTAAATTTTTCTAAAATAAAAATTTCTGATTTTATAAAATTTAATTTTTGGTATCGTGAATTTCAAAAACAAAAAGTGCAAAAATTTTTCCTTTTTTTGATAAATCTTAAAATTTACTGAAATAAAAAATATTTAAAAAAATACTGCAGCATACTTTTTTGTATCTTTTTTAAAAAATTATTTTCATTGTTTAAATATTTTTTGTTTTAGTAAATTTTAAGATTTATAAAAATAAAGGAAGAATTTTTGCACTTTTTGTCTGTGAAATTCACAATACCTTGATTTTTTTATCTAAGAATACATTATTAGCTTTAATAAATTGATCAAATGAAGTCTCATCATTATCAAACGCGAATATGGCTATTTCATTAAATTTTTGTTTCTTAAAAAAAAATTATCATATAAAATTTATTGAATTAAAATTACTTTTATAAAATCAATTTCTTCTTTCAAATGTTGACATTTTCTTTTGTTTTTTTCCAATTGAGCTTCATTGCCTCTAAATAAAATTAGAATTAAAATTTTTAATTTTTTTTTAATTTTTATTTTACTTTTTTTTTACTAAAAGTTTTATTTGGCGAGCTATTTTTGTGTTTTGAAAAATTTTGGCTTTTTTTATGATGTCTTTTATACCGACAATCTGTTAGAAGATGCAAGATAAAAGAAAATTGATTTATAATTTTAAATATCTGATACCCTGTTGTTGAAGGCAAACAAAGTTTCACTCAAGGTCTAATGAAAAAAAAAAAATTTGATTTTTTCCTGTTAATGACTAAAATTAATTTACCTTGTCGTTTTTTTCGGTCATTTTGAGTATCTTTTGATTCTCAATACTCTAAAAAAAATTTCAAAAATTCAAATTATGGTTTATTTTTATAAAAAATCAAGCATGATCAAAAAATTTTTTTGCTATGTTAAAAAAACTAACCTAACATTTTATTCGTTTTTCTATATTTTCAAATTTTTTAATTAATAATTATTTATTGACAGATTAGTCAGTTTTTTTAGCTTTGCTACCTTCAGAGTTAATTAAATATTTTGATCGCCTCATTTAGTATTGCAAATCATTACCTTTATTTTTAATTAATTTTGCATCTTGTAAAAAAAAAACAGAAAATTCATCCGTATGACGTTTCTTAATCCGAAATTACTTAATTTTTTAGCACATTTTTTAGTCATAATTTTTTCGAATTTAAATTTTTAATTAGAGCAAAAATTTATTAAATCTGAGAATTTTTTTTTGTTTTCTTTCTAATCTAGGAACAAATTATTATTAAAAAATTTTTCGAGAGTCAAATCAAAAAATTTCGCTTATCTCAAATTTTGTTTTCAGATAATTTACAAAGAACGCTAGATAATTATTTTAATTTTTTTAAAATAGAATTATTTAAGCACTTAGTGATACAAATTCTCAATAGACAAATGCTTTTAAGAGAAGGTAATTAATTTTTGTCTTCATTTTATTTGAATCCATTGTGCTCTTTTGATTGATATTCAATTCAAATTTATTTAAATTAGCCTGAACAGATTAAATTAGAGCGGTGTATGGACAAATGTTTAATTTTTTATTTAAAAAAAAATATATACTAATTATAATTTAAGAACAAGTCAAATCATAATTTGATGAGTGCTTTAAAAATATCAATTACTCTAACCTATTCAAGTGACATTAATATTGATTAAACATGCTTATTAGGGTTATTTTAATTGCGAGATTTGATTGCATTGATTATATTTAATTCATACTTTATCGATGTGTTAGTTTTAAATTTTTTTTCAAAATCATAATATGCCTTGCAAATTATAATAAAAATTGTCATTTTTTTGCTAAAACTTAGTAAATATTAACTTAAAACTTTTTGTTAAGATCACTGGTAATTCAAGCAGTATTTTTTCTGTTTTAATATTTGACAATATTTAGCTAAATAGTGCTTATGTATGCCTCCAAACTTGAATTTATCTTAGAAACTTAATTAAAGGAAATAATAAAGCGAAAAATCGATCGATTTTAATGAACTAGATTGGATTAGGCTCCTACAAGAAATTTTATTTTTAAATATTAAGCAAAAATCAACTATCAAAACTAGAAGCTATCATTCTAAAATTTAATTAGTTTATTATCAAACTGGTTTAAATAAATTTTTTTTTCAATTTGTTTCTTTGATCCATTTAAATAAATTTAGCTAAAATTTTATAATCTTTTTTGCTTTTAAAAAGAAGAGAGAGAAAATATTTCTATTCAACGTGTTAAAATTTAAATCATTAATGCTACATGGGCTAATAATGTCCTAGATTCATAAGTTTAGAATTGCTTAGGTAAAATAAATGACTAGGGTTGATTTATTTTAGTTTTTTTTTTTATTTTTGGCATGCAAATAAAGTTGATTCTGAATAAATTTCGGTGATATTTGGACTCGGATTTGAGATCCGTAAAATGCCTCGGGCACTAGTTTAGCACACGATCACATTTTAGTTTATCTTTACTGACGACTTAATTGTGACCTGTAATAGAATCAAATTTTATTGTTTGTTATTTCTCCAAGCAATTAAAAAATAAACTAAAATCGATTTATATATCTAATATAAATATCGTATTTCTTATTGAAATTTGATTGAAATAAAGTCATTTAAATAATTCTATTTTTTGTTTTTTTTTTTCAAAGCTAATTAAGACGAATAAATTTATTTAAATTAAGAAAAAAATTTATTTTCTTCTGCTAATAACTGTTGATTTAAATCAAATTTTTTAGAGATACTAAGATGACATCTTTAAATCGGAGTGAATCGAGCCCAAATAAAAATATAGATGATACAAAAAATGATATACCTCTATCGTTTGCCTCTTTTTACTACAGTTTAAAAGTCACTAAGGGAAAAGGTAAATGTAAATTATTTTTTATTTCAATTTAATTTTTAATTTTTAATTTCAGATGAAAGAGAAGATGTTCAGAAGAAAACTTTTACCAAATGGATTAATTGTCAACTAGCGAAAGTGATTAATTTTCTATGATTTTTTTAACTATGATTTATTTTTCAAACAAGATTGATCATGAGCCTGTTGTAGATCTATTCAACGATTTAAAAGATGGAATCATATTGCTTAAATTATTGGAGCTGCTGACCGGCAGGGAATTGGTAGGTCTTCAAAAAAATAAAATAAATGCTGATATTAATTATTTTAAATATGCTAAGAAACCGGAAGTTGGAAATCTTAAAATGCATCATTTATTAAATTTAAATTTAGTTTTGTCAACTCTAAAAGAAAATCAAGTTAATAAATTTTTTAATAGAAAAATTTTTTTAAAAAAAATTTTTTTTTTTTTCAAGATTCGAATAATAAACATAAGCTCCAATGACATAAATGATGGTAGTCCTAAATTGACATTGGGTCTTGTTTGGAATATAATTCAGCATTGGCAAGTGAGGGACGTTCTAAAAAAAGCAGTCTACGACATACACGCCACAAATCTAGAAAAAGCACTGCTCAAGTGGTGCCAAGACTCGACCAAAGAGTAATTGGAAAAAAAAAATTTTTTTTTTATCTTTTAGTAATTTTTTGTTTCTAGCTATCCTAGTGTAAAAATAATCGATTTTACCAATAGTTGGAAAGATGGATTGGCATTTAACGCCATTATTCACAAATATAGACCAGATTTATTTTCCTATGATAATTTATTGAACAAAAAATCATCTAAAAATTCTGATTATTTCCTCGAGCATGCATTTAAAATTGCTCAGAGGCATCTTTCTATTGAACGCTTGTTAGACATTGAAGGTATTTGAGCTAGAACTCAATTATTTCCAAAATTAATTTAATATTTTCATTAATAGATGTATTAGCAGATAATGTGGATAAAAAATCTATTATGATGTATGTTATGTGTTACTTTCAAGTTTTATCCAAGCCAAAAACTCAAATATATCAAGCCGAGGTAAAAAAAAATTATTTATTAACCTAGTTTTAATAGTGAATAATTAAGTTGTCTATTTTTTAATATTCGACTTTATTTAATCAAGACTAATTTGACCGTCTGATAGCCAATCTAAATATTTTATTTTGGCTTATTATGAGGTCAAATCTAATTAAATAAATATACAACCTTGTTGATTTATATTAATAAAAATAATAAAAAAAATAACTAACTAATTTAATAAAAGTAATAATCAGTTAGTAGTTGGTTATTTTGTTTCAAATATTTGGATACTTCTATTTTGTTAATGAGTAATCTGGCCGTCAGACTTGAATGAATTTGCTAAGACTTTTTTTATAGCAATATTTGGCTAAAAGTAGTGTGGGAAAGTTAATGCACGATTAAGTCTTTTTTAAAACTTGAAATTTGCTTAACAATCTATTGACAAAACTAGCTAAGCTCGGTAGGGAAAAAAATTTCACAGAGGTAAATAAACGGTAAGGTTGGTGAATTATTTCATATATATATTTTTTTTGTTTTGTTTTCTAGTAGAATGTTTGTGATTTCGTAATCTATTTTGTGTGCTTAAATGCAAATAGAAGCTCGTATCTACAAATTTTGAATGATATTAAAGAAAAATTTGTTTCAATTAAGTCCAATAGACGCTTTTCTCTCTTTCTAATGAAAATGCAAGTTTAATCAAATTAGTTTTCGTGTATGCGCTAGGATTTGCTACTCTACTCATCATCACATATATTCCTTTCATTGTATACCAGTTGATTACTAAACACAAAATCGTTTTGTAAACTAATAAAAATATTTAAATTAGAAAAAAAGAAAAGAAAAGAAAAATTATGATAAGGAAACAATATTTTTTTGGTAAGAAAAGGTGTACAAATGCATTTCCGACTCTCATTCATTCATTCATTAAAAAAATTTTTTTCTCATTTTAAAATTTCAAAAATTTAACAAAATTTTTTGTTTATTTGTGCTGACGCTCTAGGTTTGTTATTGTTTTTCTTATATTTTGCTTCTTGTTCGTCAAAATCTTTGATTTTAATAATACTTGTTTAAATTTTGTGCAACCAGCCCGCAGCTATTCTTAATTTTCAATAGTTAACATTCTTCTACCAAGTTCAAATGTTCTTTAAGTTATTAAAAGCTTTTTTACTTCAAGTGGAATAATGGAAAATAATTTTATTTTTCAAAAACAACTCAAGTTAAATGAGTCAATTTAAAAAATTATATTCTAATTAGTTCGAGTAAAATATTTAGATGATTTTTTAGTTAGAGTTCTCATGTAATTGATGCTTGTTGAAATTCACTTAATTTTCAAGTGTCTATCTGTGGTAATTTTAGCTGATAAGTTGGCTTATCATTTAATAGAAATCCTAGAGCTTCAATTTTATTTATAATATTTTATTTTTAAATTTAGAAAATTTATTTAATGTGACAAAATTTTTTGACAAAAAAAAGAATCTTATTGTGTCAGTTGTGTTAAATTTCACTCATATTTTGATAGATCTTGACAGATAAAAATGATGGAATAATTCAGTTTAATTTTTCACAAAGCGCCCGATAATTAAATTGTCTTGGCATTTCTAGGCCGTAGACAAAACAATCCGAATTTATACTTATTTAGAAAGCATTTCAATTAAAAAATTAATATTTTTTTTTTCTTTTTTCAACATTAGTAGAACATGACCTACACTAACTTTGAGAAATTTATTTCAATACATCAATATGCTTATCTATTCTAAAAGAAAATCGAATTTATTATTATTATTATAATTATTAGAAGATGAGTCGGATCTAATTATTTTTTAACATCTTAAACATTGATATGATTGTTTATTTTCAATAGTTGGCTTCATATGAATGCCTTAAAAGCTACAACAAATAAAAAAAAGGAAAAATATTAATCAAAAATATTCTAGACTATTTTTCTAGATCAGTTGAATATTTTATTTCTTTATTTGAATTTTTGTTTCGCCACTACTGCCGGTTCAAACATTATCATAAATTCCAATTTATCTCTAGCTCGTAAAAACTGTCTAGGTTTTTATAAACAATGGCCATAAATCTTAAGTTCATCGCTGAGATTTTCTCAAAATTAATTTCTTTTTAATTGCAGTTGAATTTAATTTAATTTTTTGTTGTTGTTTTTCTTGTATAGAAATTAAGCTTAGTCAATTCAAAAATAGACAAGGCTACAATCACGCATAGTTATTCACTGAAAAATTTGGGAGATATAGTCGATGCGGATGCTTTAAAAAGGCCAAAAAAAATGTCATCATCTTCATCAGCTGAGGTGTCTTCTGAACTACTGGAAGCCTATTTGAACGAGCTTAAAAAAGTAATTGAATGGCTTATTAGCTCGGAAAGTTTGCTTAACAATCAGAGCGAAATTGGAAACGATGTGAACACAGTCAAGCAACAATTTCAAATTCATGAGGTAAATAATAAAATTAAAGAACTGAGTGAAATAATTTTTTTGTTGTGTCAAGGATTTTATGCTTGATTTGACCAAGCATCAGAACAATGTTGGTCTTGTTTTGCAGGAAGGAAATCGACTAATTAGCAACAAGCTGGTCAGTGGCGATGATGAACTAGAAGTACGCAAACAAATGAAACTGTTAAATGACATGTGGGAAAATTTACGCTTACTAGCAGTCGAAAGACAAGCCAAACTTCACGAAGTTCTAATGAAACTTCAACTGGAACAGCTTAATCAAATGGACGTGTGGCTAACCAATACAGAAAATCGAATCCAGAATATAAATCAACTAGCTGACTCGTTTGAGGGCCTCATGGAGCAAAAGAATGAATTGTCAAGCTTACAAGACGATTTGGTTAAAGAGCAAGAAGCGGTTGATTGTCTAAAGCAAATAATTGTGGTCGTTGATGATACCACAGACGATCAGGCATTTAATGACTTGGAATCGAAACTGTCAAATTTGAGCGAACGATGGTCAAATGTGTGCAAATTTGTTGGCAATCGATGGTTCATAGTTCAGGACTTGATCATCAAGCTAAAGACTATCAATTCAGAATTTGAATATCTAAATGAATGGATAACAAATAAAACAACAGAGCTAAATGTATTAATTGCTAAGACAAAATCGTTGATAAGCAAAAATAGGCTTAAAGTTGATAAAGAAATGGCTGTCGGTCAAGAATTAAACAGTGCAGACACCGAGCCCATCTTATCAAGCTCGGAATTGATAAAAATTTTAAAAGAAATTGAACTAGAAATGCAAACAATGCATTCTAAATTGAATGACATGAATGAAATTGGAGAACAAATCGGCACACAATTAAACAATTCACCCAAATTGAGTGCTTCAATAAACAACAAAATGGACGTATTGGAAGTCAAATGGAACACATTGCTTGAACAAATGGAATATTTGAGCAAAGTTGGCACTGAACAACAACAATTTGAATTAAATAACAAACAAAGTTTACTAACCGAAGTTAAAAATTTGAACGAAATTAAAATTGAATTTGATCCGAATGAAAATAGTGCTCAAGTGGAAAAAGTTAAAAATTTGATTGAGAATGAACTCAATGAGTTCAATGTGCTTTTGAATAAAATGAATGCTTTGTTCGATAATTGTAGTTTAGATTCGACCAATTTGGACAATCAAAGTGAATTTTTTAAAGTGAGTTTTTTTTTATTTATTTTTTTTCCTAAATCAAATTTTATTTAGGTTAAACACTCTTTAGAAAAAAATGTAGATTTATTCAATTAGTTAAAGTAGAAGTTATTTTTTTTAAGGATTCTTTACTTTTTCAAACAAAATAAATCCGAATAAAATAAAAGCTTTTTTAGACCATCATTTGATTCTTAAATTAAATTGCAAATTTTAGGTAGTTTAAGATTTTAAAAGTGTTCAAAAAAGAAAAAATAAAAAGTCCAAGTTGATTTTGCAATCAAAGTTACTATGGAGGAAATTTGCATAGAAAAATAGCTCTAAACAGCAAAAAAGATTGCTATCAATTATTAAAAAAAAATAATAATCTATTTAATTCTTTTAGTATTCTATTGACTAGTATTAGAGATTTAGCCCAAAGTGTTTTTAATTAGCGGTAAAAAAAAAAGTTATATAACACTCTTGAATTACGCTTAAATTAACTTAATTAATATCTATTTGCTTTCAAATTCCAGATTGGGAATTGAATTTCAAAAAATAAAATTCTTCCTTTGGAATTTAATTCTTTCAAAAATTCAGATTTAATAGTAAAAAAAAAAAAAGTAAACAATATTTGTTAAATTAAAACCAGTTTGTTTGATTTTATTTTGAATTGGCCTAATTTAAAAGGATATTTTTTATCAATTTTTTTTAAGAAGTGTTTCACACAACTATCTCAATCAAGAGAAACGTTAGATCATATGAAAAATTTAGAAGATAAAATGTCTACAGCCATGAAACAAAACGGACTAGATCCGACTGATATCAGCCATCTAATGCAGAGTATAGAAACCAAGTGGAATGAGAGTATGAGCATACTTGAGGAAATCAACTCGAGCTCGGACCGACGCGATTTTGACCGTCGGGCCATCGATGAACTATCCACTCTCAGGGACGTTCATGACGGGTATAGCAAATATATTCAAAATGCCGAAGAGCTCTCAATAAATGACTCGCAAAAGCTATCCATGCAGCTAGAGACAAATAAAGTAAAGCAAATGACCTGATTTGTACATGTATTAAGACTATTTTTTCTAAGGTAAAATTAAAAGGCATGAAGTCTTACGAGGTAAGACTAAACGAGCTCAGATCGATGGCTAATCAACTCAAAAATAAAGAACTAGTCAATGAAATAGATAAATTTTATTCAAAATGGATGGATACATTTGCGCTAATAAGTAAATTATTTAACTATTTACCCAAAAGTCTGATTTGGCTAATTTAATAATTCTCTAAATGAACTAAATTAAATGGGCTATTCGATTTAATATTTATAATATTTTTTTTTTACTTTAATTTATTAGAAGCTTTTGTTCAAAAAAAAAAGAAAAAATAGCCCCAAGATAGTGTTTTTTTTCTCCATATATTTAAAAATAAAACTAGGATTAAAAGCTATTTTATTTTGGGCTGGAAAAATAAATCATTTTTATTTCTATGTGATAAGTAAGCGCTTCGACTCTACTTGGAGCATGTCATATCAAAATATTTGACAAAAGTAATCAAGCATTGTTTAAATCATTAATAATTTCTATTTGAGCTAATTTTAATATAAAAAAAAATGTAAATTTCGATGATTAAAATGAGTCCCAAATATTGGAAATTTAATTATTAAATGGTAGCTAGCTAGAATTCAATTAGATTATCAAAATCAACATTCAAAGACAAAAAATTTATCGGTCATTTTTTTAATTTCTAAATTGGGAGAAAATACAAAAAAAATAAAAGATAATTAATTATTTATGCGATTTAAATTAATTTAGAAAAAAAATCTAATTTTTTCATTAATAAATAGTTTAATTTTTGATGGTTTCGTTTTTTTTTCTAATTGAATAGAGTCTGAGTAACAATAGGATTAGCAGTTTTGTTGTGGTTTCTAGGCTACTAAATTGACCACAAATAGCTGTGAGTAAGATTTTTTTTTATTTCAACCATCGAAAAATAAAATGTTCAATTTTTTTCTAAAAAAAAAATGAAATCTTGTTTTAACAAAACGTTGTCAAAAAAAAAAATAAATAAAAAGATTTAAATAAAAAGAAGCACTTTTTTATTTGAAATTAAATAAGGTAGCATTTTGTAAATCGATTTTAAGTAAAAATTATTTCTTAAAAATAATTTGAAATTAGATTTTAATTAGCATTCTGTGAGTAAACTTCTTTTTTGTTTTGATATCAGCAGCTTAAATCATAAAAGAGATTTTTTTTTATTAGAAAGCATAAGCATAAAAAATTTCATGTCATTAAAGAAATAAATATAAATTATCATCTTGTATAGTATCCAAAAAAAAGTGTTTGTTTAAAAGGTTAAGCGAATATTTAAGCAGGAGCTTAAGCTCTAGGTGGATCGCAGATTATTATACAAATTTTTTTTTTTTTTTTTGCTAGAATAAGTATCAAAACTGCTTTATCGGGGTTAAGCATAATTTTAGGCAAAAACCATTTCATAAAATACAAAAATAAGCACATAATTACTTATTTCTAAAGCATTTACCTTATGATAATTTATTATATTTAAAATAAAATATTTTTTAATTTTATATTTTATAGTTAGTTATAAAATAATAACAAGAATAGTTTTGAGTCTGTTTTTGCTTAAGCAAACTTTTTACTCAATCTCAAGAATAAATATAAACTTGTTTTATATATCGTTTGACAAAGAGCACAAAAAAAAAAAATTAAAGAAAAAAGTGTTCGCTAGCTTTTGAAATTCGAGCTCCCATTCCAAATAATTCTGTGTGTTATTTAAAAAAATTCGGCTTATCCGCTAAACAATTTTTTTTTTCTTTTTGCATCGCTTGCCATTTACATGTTCCAATTTTTAATCATACACAAACAATCATAGCCTATGTTGTAGAGAGCTGACATTCGCTCCAAGCTATAAACCTAAAAAAAAAAAAAATAAAAATAAACAATAAACCATTTTGTTTCTTTCAACAATTAGGTAACTTGAATCCTACGTTTCCCATTTCTTTTTCGTTCTCTGCCAATCCGTAGGAGTTAGGAAAATAAATATCAGATTTTTATCATTTAAACATCTCTTAGAAAATCGCAACGAAAGAATTAATAGTAAAATAGAACAGAGAACAGATATGATTAGTGGTAAGAAAAGCGAGTATAGCTATGCTATAAGCTCAGCGGGCAATGACAACTACTCGTCGGACTCGAGCTCTGACGAGAACATTTTGCATGTAGTAACCAATGTGTACAGCATACCCCTGCAGAAAGCGTGCACCGATCAGTCTGGCATAGACCAGTTGGACTCGGACATAAGCAGAAAAATGAATGAGATAAAAATTAATTTATCTAGGCCTGGACAAGAGTCCTACGAGTCGCAGACGTCTCGTGTCGAGCATAAATCGTTCGACACGAACTGTTATTCTATTCAGGCCGATAAGACCAGCAGTGATAATTACATGACCAAGTCTAAATTTCAAATTAAATCAATAGTGGAGATTTACGAGAGCCAAGATGAAACCGAGTCGCATCAAGGCTCATCTGGCATGTTTAAATCATCAAATAAAGTAAATCAAGTAATCACTGAAAATCAAATTCCGATTAAATCTGTCAAAGGTAAACTCATCCTCTTTGAACTAATTGCGCAATTAACACTGCTTTCGATATGCACCATGTTCTTTAATCTGCTTGTCACTAAACCCACTAAAATACCACCAGCTTTTATTTGTTTTCTTATTTTTTAACTTGGCCAAATTATCCCTTTAATTAAATTTTTAATCTAATTAAAATAAAATTTATTATTATTTTTGTTTTTATAGCCGAACGTCAATCAACTGAATCTCAGATTGAACAGCAGTATAAGGAATCAAAACAAATTTTAAATGAATGGCTTAGCAAAATGGAAAGGTCAATTGATTTTGCACCTCTCGAACTTAATTCCATTCCAATATTGGAAGAAAAATTAACTCAATTTCAAGTAAATTGAAAAGTTTTTTTTTTTGTTTATTTATTTTGATTATCACTGACCTTAAATACGCTTAGTGATATTTTTTCTGTCAGTTAAAATATTAAAAAAAATGTTTTTGTTTCTATTTAGCTGAGCAGATAATTCAACTTGTTTTTTGTTTTTTTTTTATTCACATTAGTAAAGTAATTAAATGATTTATTATTAACGCAACATGTAATTTAGATAGAGCGTTAATCCTTCAATAAACTAGTTTTAGAAATATTTATAAATGTTTACTAAACATTGACTAATCCGATCAAAGTATTAAGTGCTTTTAAATTTTTGAAAAATATTTTAAAATTAGGGCTCCAAGTTAAAATTAGTTATTTAGAAGTAATTGTTCTTTTTATTTTTTCATTCTATTGCCCAAAACTATTATGTCAATATTTTTTTGTTTTTTTCTAAGTCTATAAAACTTCAATCAAGAGGCCTTTTTATGCGCATTATTCTTACAAAAATAAACATATATATAAACTACCTGGAATAATTTTGTAAAAAAAATGAACAGTTTTTTTTTTATTACATATTTCTGGTTTTAGAAATAAAAACTTGATTTAGATGCGGAAATATTTAATCTGGTTTTAGTTTTTCGGCTTTTATTTTAATTTAAATTTATTTTTAATGAAATGTCTAGTCTAGTTAACAAAAAAAAGCGAATTAGTTTATAAAAAATTAAAATTAAATTTTTGAAAAATTATCAAAATAAAAACTAATTTAACTGCTTTTATTTTCAAATTTGACAATTCAAAAGCTGATTCTTTAAATTTTGACAATGTGTAATTTTATGTACAGTGCAAAAATTCTTTCTTTTTTGATAAATTAAAATTAATCAAGATAAAATATATTTAAATAAAAATCCTGCAATTATGTTGCACTTTTTTTAACCTAAAATAAAAATTTTATTTTCCTTCTTTTAAGTAAACAAAATCATTTATCAATTGAAATCTTATTGATGTTTCATTTTTTGTCTTTTATTCGCATCAGAAAAATTATTTTAGATTAAAAAAGTGCTACAAAGTTGCAGGATTTTTATTTAAATATATTTTATCTTGATTAATTTTAATTTATCAATAAAGGAAGAATTGAATCACAATACCGAAAAAAAAATTTACCTCTAGATGTTTAAAACAAGACGACACTAGTAGTTCTTTCTGATCTAATCACATGTATTGTACATAAATTTTGAAAGCTCATATTCTTATCTACAAGGTGATGTGTTTAATGTGGCTGAAAATTTTTCGTTCTTTTATCTTAGATAAAAAGACGAAAAATGTTTTATTCCAGTAAAATCGAATCTTGTCCTTCTCCATACACATTACCACCATTTTTAATATAGATTCTGAAACTAGACAAAATTTTGAATAATATCATGTAGAAATTTTTTTAACATTTTGATACATTTTCTAGATAATTGTATAGTAAAAAAAGACAAGTTAAGGCAAAAAATTTTTTTTTTTTCAAAAATTTTAATTTATTAATATTTTTTGGAAATTTTTTTTGTGAATCTGATATCGAAAAATTCTCAACCTTAACAAAATTTTTTTTTTCAAATCCTAAAATTTTATAATTTTTCAAAAGGAATATCAGAGTGAGTTAAATGATAAAAAGTATACAATCAGCAGTTATGAATCAAATTTGGAATTTTATTCTAAATCAAATAAAGACCTAGCAAGTCAATTGAAAAATGAAAGCGAATTTTTCGAAATGAGATTACAAAAAATCGAGTCTGTTGTAAAAGAAAAAGTTGTCAAAATTAAAAATGCCATAGATGATTTGAAACAATATCAAAATGAATACAACAAGGTTTTGAGTGAAGTAAAGCGTATCGACGCCAATCTCCAAATCGAACACCATGCTACTTCAAATAGTGTGCTTGAAAAAACTCTCAATGAACAGTTGAATGTTCTCAAACAAGTTAAAAATGACATTGACAATCTATCAACCCGAATTAGCTATCTGAACGACTTATCTAAAAAATATCTTCTCTACTCTCATTCAATAGATGGCAGCTTTCAAAATAAGCTCAAACAAGAATTATTTGACCTAAACGAAAATTTTTCTAAACTTAAAAACACTTATGCCAATAAAAAATTTAATTTAGAAGTAAATTTAAAAGTTAGATTATATTAAATTTATTTTATTTTTATTAATGAATTAAAAGGATGTATTGACCAAGTCTAGTAAAGTAGATAGTCGGGTAAATGAAATAGAAAATTGGATATCATTAAAAAATAATGAAATACTCGAAAACGATGGTGTCATTATCACTGAAGAACAATTCGATCAAAGAAATATAAAATATAAAGTAAATAATTATTTTTTTTTTTGTATTGAAAATTTTAGTTATTTTTTTTTTAATTAAAGCAAATTAAATCTGAAATAGAGAGAAAATCGTTCGAAGTAAAACAAGTTATTGAGAATGGAAACGAAATGATAAAAAATTCTACTGGCGGCATTGCCTCAATTACAGAATTGGCTAATAATATGTCAAATTTAAATTCAAATTGGACATCACTTAACCAAAAAATTGACTCTAAAATAAAAGAATTTGCCAAATTGGAAAACTATATCAGCGAATTAAGACGTAAATAAATTAGAAAATTTTTTTATTTTATTTTATTTTTTAAATTAATTCTAGAGCTAATATACCAAGAGAACAATTGGATTGAAAGTGTTCAAAAGCGTCTGGATTCTTTTGAATATGGAACAGACGCTGAAGAAATAAGTGAACAAATAAGCGTAATTAACTAGAAAAATTTTTTTTTATTTTATCATTATTAAATTTTAAATTTTCTTAGTCATTGGAAAATCAATTTAAATATCATTCTGGTGATTCGAAAGAAAGAATTGCTCATTTGTCCAATTTGCTTGTTGAATCAAACATTTTGATACAATTGAACAATAGCGATGTTAAAGAATACATATTCAAGTATCATTTGTTGAATGAAGAGGTTCAAAAGAAGACAAAAAATTTAGAGAGTCAATTGAATGAAATAGAAAAATGGGACAAGACGTACTCAGAAGTGCAGGAATGGATTGATTATATGGAAAAGTATTTGACAGCTAGAATAAGCAAAGACATTTATGCTGACGATGTTCCAGCAGATTTTCAGCGTGTTCAAGAAGAATTTTCTCGCAACGAATACTTGATTAGAGAGCTGGAAGAGCTTAATGAGAGTTTAAGAACTGGCGCCGACTCTAGACTGCATCAACGTTATTCTATTTTGAAAGCAAATTGGAATAATCTGAGTAGCAAATTTAAGAAATTTCAAAAACCGGCTGATTTTGATCAAAAACTCAAAAAAGTCACCAAACAATTGGAAGAAATTGAGCAAGCACTGTACATGATCGAGATAAATAGCGAGGACTCAGATACTATTCATCTACAATTGGAGCATTGCATAAAATTTTACAAGACTTTGTCTGAATTGAAGCCTCAAATCGAGACTGTTCTTAAACAAGGCAGATCTATTGTGGACAAAAAACAAGTGGACAATTTGGAAGAATTGACGCACAGTTTGGACTCATTGAAACACAAATACAACGACTTGGGCTCTAGGGTTACTAATAGTAAAAATGAGCTAGAAAAAGGATTTAAGATGACCAAAAAATTTAAAAAAGAATATAATTTACTAAGTGATTTTATGTCTAAAATTGATGGTGAGCTTAAAAAAATTGAACAAAAACCATTGAGTAAAAATTATCCGGACGAGCTTGACTGGATCAAGAACACAAAGTCTGAAATAAATAAAGTTAAAAATTTAAATATGAACAATTTGAGAAGTTATCAAAAAAATTTACAAGAAATATTAGTAAATAAAAAAGTAGCTAGTGAAAATTCACGCACTAGCTCTAAAATAAATGAAATTGAGCAAAAAATTCAAAATTTATTAATCAGAATTGATGATAGAGAAGAATTTTTGAACCAACAAGCCAAATCATTAGACGATTTATATGACATGTTTATAAGTAGAAATCGAGAACTAGTCTCTCAAATTGAACGACTTCAGCATCGATTAATCGAAGCCGAACGAGTTCAATCAAGAGACCAGTATAACGAAATTGAGAGAGTGTTGAACGAGCTGTTGTCCGACATAGAATCAGTAAGAGCTCAAGGTACCGAATTGTGCACCAAGTCAGAGTACTATTCGAAAAATGTCGAAGCCGAGCTGAGAACTTTGCTGACCAATTTTGAAGACTTGAACCGAAGATTGAACTTGGCTCAGGAGAGAATAAACTTTCAGCCAATTCAGGACACTCAAACAGTCACCAACACTGAAACTTATAGACAATCAAGACATGCACAAGAGAGCAAGTATTATCGTTCAAAGAGGTCCAAGTCTCCGTCCGAATCTTCGGTGGATTCATCAGCTGATGTATTTGACTCTGAGCTGAGACAAAAATATATGAGAGCAGTGGCTTATTTGAGAATTTTAGACGAAATGCCTTTACAAGAAAGTGGCGAAAATCAATATGAAGCAAATGTTGAATCTAGTGAAAACTATAGCAGAAATACATCAGAATTTTCATCGATTGATATTGATTTTGTCATACAACAAGCAAGACAAGTTGCTGAACTTCACGAGACAACTAATCCAGAAAGAGCAAGAAGAATACTGGAAAAAGTCAATAGACTTGAGGTTTGATTTTGAATATTATTTATTATTAGAAATTTTTGAATATCAAAAAAAAAATATTAATCATCATTTTTTGCTTTTGTTTTTATTTAGCAAAGATGGAATGCAACAAAGAATAAAAGAAATTCATGTAGATCATCAGCGAAAATGTATGAAAGATACAGAGAAAAAGACGATAGCATCAACGATCAAATTCACATATTGGAAGAATTTTCTATAAATAAACTACAAGAAGATCAGCAAATAGACGACGAATCGGTAAGTTAAAATTTAAAATTAAACGTCCCCAAGTTATATTGTTAAAAATTAAATCAAAAATACTACACTATTAATTTGCTTTTAGTTTTTTTAATTTTTTTTTTTTTGTTTACTGCTATTTTTGCTTGATATAAATTCATAAATTTTTCACTTAAATTTATGAAATAAATTTTTTTTATTTTAACAAAAATATTCACAAAATTTTGAAATTCCTTTTTGCTTTTTGAATTCTAATCAGCGCACTTTTACTATTCTAATTGAGCTACTTTAACAACAAGCTTTTAGTTTAATTCTTGGCTATCTTAAAAAAAAACCGCTCTTGTCTATCCACTGCTCTCTTGATCAAAAAGCATGCAAAGCTTGTTCGTATGCTACCTTCTTTTTTTTTTTGTTTAATTTTTAATTGAGATTTAAACTTTACTAATTAAACTGCACTTTGCACTTAACAATAAAACCTGAGGACAATTAAATTGTAATTGAATCTAAATCACGATTCCTAAAGGAATATGCGCGCTACTTTTACGGCCCGAGCGATTTTATCTATGAGCCAAGCGATTTTATGCAAATAAACAACCAGGGAGCCATGTACTACAACGAAAATTTGCAAGAAGGCTACGACACTAGGTCAGTGATATCTGAGCCTGTACAACTTATGCCTGTAGTCGAGCAAAATCAGCCAGTTACAATCCGAAAATATAAGACAACTAAAACGACAACAACTACACATCACGTGATGCCCCAACAACAGCTTAAAAATCAAATGTACACTGCCAATTGTCTAAATTCTCAGACCAGCAATCATGCTTTTGACCAATGTGCCAATCAGACAATTCCTCAGTCCTATCACAGAGAAACAAACCAATATTATCGCAATCAAGATGTAGCAAACAGCTCTAGCAACATTAGATCTTCTAGTATACCTCGGTCTTTTCAACAAGCTCAGTACAATGATCAAAACTTTAATCAATCAAACGCTCAGATGGACCAGTCGGCATCGTCCATGAAATATTTCAGTAGTAGAAAAGCCATGTGTAACAACGAGGCAGCCTTGAATCGAACTCGCACAGAAGAGCATCATGGCGAGCAGAAACGTGCCGGACTGGCCTCGTCTTCCTGTATAGACTACTCAAATTCGTTCTATAATAGCGATTGGCACATGAGACATGGAAATCTTATGAAAAACGAAAACTCTATTCCGACTGAACTACCAATTTATATGCAAAGAAATTAGAATAGAATAGAAAATTTTTTTTTTTTTTTATGTTTTATTTTTGTGTATAAACATTTTTTTATTTTATTTTAGAAAAAAAAAAATGAAAAAGAGAGAGAGATGAGAGAAATTAAACAAAAATAATAATAAAATAAAAATAAAATATAAGGCTTAAGTTACGTAAAAAATAAATAAAGCTATTTGTTTGAAAAATTTTATTGTTTTTTTATTTACTATTTTCCTTGTTCATATAAAAAAATAAAAAAAGAATAAAAAAAGTACTTATTGATTATTTCATTGATCTATTTCTGCATTGTTTTCTTTAAAAACCAAAAAGGAATTTTAAATACTCGAATATAATCCTCCATACCACAACTTTTTTTAGCAAAAATTATTATCAAAACTAATTGTTTTCATTTAACAAACAAAAAGCATTTTGTATCAATTGGCAGAAATATTGTTCGAAATTTACAAGACTTGAGCGTAATAGAGCTATTAATCAGCGAACTAGTATCGGCTTCAAGCGAACCTATAATTGATGAACTAAAGCAAATATCTGCTACTAAGAATCAAAAAAGCCAGAGATATTTTGCCAAGCTGAAAAATTTGACTAGCTTTAGCATCCAACTGAACGATTTAGTAGAACAAAGTGAATGCTTGTTTGAGAACTGGGAGAAGACAATGCCCGAGCAAAAGCTGCACAGACCGGAGCTCGGAGATGCCAACGAGTTCATTCGGTGTGTCGAAAAGCTGGTTGTTTCTTCAGAAACAGTTGAGAAACACTTGGAAAATATTCAAAAAGCTGATAAGGAATTTTTTGATTTTGAAAAACAAGAGCTTAAGCTGAAGGCCATCAAGCAAACTCTCGAGTCTCTTACTGCTGCACTAAAGACTTCACTTCTTCATAAAAAACCAATTATGCTTGCGTCCGGCAAGGAGGTTGGTGAAAAAATTGACCAAATAATAACCAAGTTGGTATCACTTCATCAATCAGTGGTAAAACGATTCAAGGAAAAAAATGAATTGTTTATGAAAAATTCTGAAAAATGGAATCAATTTAATACAGATTTTAATACTTTGCAAAAATGGCTACAAGATTCGTCAACTAAAATAAAGGACATGACCGAAAGTCAATCGAATCATGATCAATTAAAAGATATTATCAAAGGAATAAATAATCTTGCTGAAAATCGACTTGTTTTGGAAAGAATAAATCACAATGGACAATTTATACAAATTAGATCTAACCAGACTGATTCAAAGTATTTAAGCGATAAGATTAGCATTATCAATCAGGAATGGAAGTGTTTGGTTGAACTTTTAAATGAGCTTAAAAAAAAGTGCGCTTATAAAACAAAAATAATAATTATTCTAGGCTAATTGTTGTTTATTTTAATTAATTTAAGATATGGCTCGAATATGGATAATGGACAAGACGAGCAAAAAATATGTGTTGAATTGGATGATTACCGGATTAAATTAAACGATTATGAACAAAATCTAAATAAACAATTTGTTTTTAAAAACGAGCTTAGTATAGAACTAGTTTTATTGGAGTTGAAAGTATTCAAAAAAAAATTTTTTTTAAACAAAAAAAATTCAAATTATTTTTTTTAGGCAAAGTATTGTGAACTAATGGGACATAAAAATAGCATTAATACAAAGTTTGACATGGATTTTACTGATGCAACAAGTCTGATTCAAAAATATGACCAAGTAATTTAAAGTTTAAACTGTTTATGGTTCTAAATTCCAAGTAAATTAAGATAATTAAAATAAACTTAAAGTGCTAAATGGAATTTTTTTTCATTGAGGATTAGAACATCTTTTAAAATCAATTTTAAATAAAAACAATTTATTTGTAAAAAAAAAACAAACTAAATAAAATCGTTTATCATTATTAACAGATGATGATTAATGATGGGTTTAAGTTTTTTTATTTTCCTGGGTTTTTATTAAATACCACGATAAGCAATATGGTTTCTAGACATAGTCGAGTTTTATTTTTTTTAAAAAGTTTATCATTAATTAAATGAAAATAGCAAATAAATTAAATAAAAAGGCTCTTACCGGTTTAAACTACAAAAAAGCAAATGCAGATTGAAAAAAATAATCTTGGTTAATTGTTGAATACATATTTTTTTGTTCTAAAATTTTGATGCAAACAAAATTTTTATCCTAAATTAAGTTTGATATTTTTTTTTTGAAAAAAAAAAAATAAAAATTGCGTGATTTAATTATTAAAAATCTGATAATACGTGCTCAAGCATTTTAAGTGAACTTAATTGATTAATTAATTAATAAATTTTTTTTAAGATTATTGAAAAATACGACATGAAAAGAGAGGAAATTGAGCGTTTTTATAAAAAATTTAGGCAAATAAAACAAAATATAAATGAATTAACAACTTGGATGATAAGCAATAAATCGAACGGCTTTTTTTTAACTGAGGTTTTTATTCTTTTTTTATTGTTTAAATAAAATAAAAAATTTCCTAAAATCTAAATTTATTTAGCTATCAGAAGAAGAAATTAAAGTTAAAATTGATAAATATGACAAAATAAAGAGTAATTTCAGTGACTTGAGACAAAGTATTGGTCAGAAGTTTAAAATAGACGAAAACATGTACAAGATTATTGAAGACTTGGACAAAATATGGAAGTGTGTTGACTTGAACAAGATTTTGGCCGATAAAAAGAATATTTCTAATGGACAAACAGAGAAAAAAATTGAACAAGTCAATTTAAATGTCTCCGTTCAGAATCAGGAAATTTCTGACAATGAGTTTAGTGTTATTAACTTTAAAGACAACAATACATCAGTTTCGCAATTGCCACTAAAAGAAGATCAAGCAATTGACGTTACAAAATTAAATGGTCAAGAAGAAGAGCTTTACACTGAGCTATTCGACTGGCTTCTTTGGATCAACCATAATCTAAGCACTCAAATAATCACTGTTGGCGACTTGGATGAAACTCAGCTGTCAATTAACAAATTTAATGTAAAAAAAATTTATTCTAATTAATAAAAATAAATAAGAAAAATAAAATTTAAATTTTTTATTAGAGTATTATTGATGAAATAGACAATAAGCAAGAAAAGTTAAATTCTTTGCTACAATCAGAGTCAATTGAAATGAAAAATAAAGGTGAATATGATTTTTAAAAAAAAATTAAATAAAATATGAAACATTTTTGCCTTTATTTTAGTTGTCACTTTGGCCGATGAATGGAACAATAGCAAATCTCAAGTAATCGAGTATAGGAATAAATTGGAGAAAATTTTGACCGAGAGTCAATTAATGGACGAAATTTTTGAGAATTTTTCCAAAAATTTTATGAATTTAGAAAACAAAGTTCTCAAACAATGCGAGATTAGTTTTGGTGAAAGCACTTTACAAAGACAAAAAATTGACCACAAGAGCATATTAATTGATTTTGAAATATTGACTAAATTGTACGACAATTTAAAAGAAAAATATGAGTCTATGATGCAAAAGTTTGCCTCAGAAGATTTGAGCAAAATTGAAATAAAATTTAGTCGTATTGAATCACGATTCAAGGACATCAGTGACAGGTTAAATTTGAGCCAAATTTTTTTTTTTTTTTTTTTTTAAATAGATTAAGTTTAGATTGAAGCATAGAGCCGAAAATTTAGATCAAACTGGTAAAATTGTGTTTGAATTCGAGCATAATTTAGAAGAATTTTTGAAATGGCTGGAAAAAACTGAAAAAGATATGAACTACTTAGAAGATTATCTATACCAATCTGACGATTCAAATTTAGCTCTGAACGAAATAAGTCAGGTATTTATCATTTTTAACTTAAATTTCCAAATATTTAAAAAGCCAAATCAGTTAAATCAATTTTATAGTATTCGATTCAACACTCACCACTCAAATGAATTCAGTTATTTTCAGTTTAGATATGCCTCAAGCTTTTAGTACTCTTTTTTTTTTGGTTTAATGGCTGAATTATAAGCTTTTAGCAAACAAAAAATAAATTGATTAATTATTAATAAATAACTCTTTTAGTTCTTTTTCATTTTTTTTTAATTCTTTTTTTTTATTCAATTACTTACTAAATTTAATTATTAGAATTTTTTATGATAAAGAAAATTTAATTTAAGATCAATTTTTTGTAAAATTATGTCACTAAATTTAAGAAAAAAAATTTTTTTTTAATAGTGTAGTTTAGCTCTCAATAAAACACACTTTAAAGAAATCAAAAATAAAATTTTAATAAGCTTTTCCCACAAAATTTTCACACTTTAAATTAAACTAATTTAGGAACTGCAAAGAGACATAGAAAGAAATAGCGTGACATTTTCAAGCCTTGGGCAAAATTCAAGAAAAATATTGGACTCATTGAAACATGACGAGCACAAAGAAGCCTTGGAAAATAAGCTTAATGAGATAAATCAAAAATGGGAGTCATTAATTACTAAATCAATGGAAATAAAGTCAAAACTCGAAACTAATAGCTCAGCCGAATGTGAAACAATTTTACAATCACTTGATGATCTAAAAGATTGGTGCAATCAAAAAATAAACGAGATAGACACAATGAGACTAAAACTTCAGCCAGAGCCGAATCTAATTTTAAAGCTTATTGAGGAAATAAATGTAATTAACACAATATTAATAAAATTTATTTATTAAATTTTATTTAATAATTGTTTTTTTTTTTTTTTTTTTTTTTAGGTTTTCCGATCAAATTTAGAGTTTAAAAAATCTGTTGTTGAAAATGCACTCAATACGGCTAGATCTTATTTGAATGTTAAATCATATGGTGAATTTTTGAATGATTCGAATAGCAATGATAGCTCTGATTTAGATCAAAACAATTCTTCTAGTTTTATTATAATGAACAAAAAAGTTGCTTACTTGGAAAACAAATGGCTAAATTTGAATAAAGATTTTGTCAATTATGAGCAAAAAGTGCACAGCTTTTATCAAAATTTGCTCTTATTAAACAAATCATTTATAAATGTAAATCAAAAACTGCAAGAAAATGAGTCAATATTGGAAAGTTTAAGCTCAAATTTTGACCATAATGAAATATCGGACGAAAATCAATTGAGTGAAAATTTGGAAAAAGTTAAAATATTTCAAATATCAGTCACATCTCTACAACCCATAATCGAAGATATGAACAAAAATTTTGCTAATTTGTCACAGGACATTCAATACTTTAGTCAAACAGTGGACCTTAATGTTGAATCAATACATCGTATACAAAACAAATACGATGATCTAAATCTTCGATGGACAAGTTTACAGCAGCATATTCAGGAGATGTTTTTAAATTTGTACAGTTTGGCCGAAACGCCCGAGTCAAACATTTTCTTTAAATTATCTGCAAGTGTTCAACCACCTTGGCAGCGATCTATATCCAAAAATAAGATACCATACTATATAAAGTAAAATAAAAAAATTTAATGTAAAAAAAATAAAAAAAATTTTTTTTTTTCTTCCAGTCATTCAACAGAAATAACAACTTGGGATCATCCAAAAATAATTGAATTATACAATTCTTTTGCTAGTTTTAATGATATTCGCTTTAGTGCTTATCGAACCGCTATGAAATTAAGAAGCCTACAAAAAAGACTTTGGCGTAATTTTTTTGTGTTTTAAAAACAAAAAAAAATATTTTTTTCTAAATTATTTTTAAATATTCTAGTTGATTATGCTGAACTAAATAATGTACAGACAATTTTTGAAAATATTGGACAAAAAATTCAAAATGACAAAAGCTTGGACTCAAATCAAATAGTCCAGTGTCTAAATCAAATATTTCAGTCTTCACTTAGAACAAATGAATCGCAAATGATTGATGTAGTTCTAGCAGTAGACATGACTCTTAACTGGTTGCTTAGTGTTTACGACCCGTAAGCTAGGCTATCTATAATCAAAAAAAAAATTAAATTATTTTTATTTAGATCTAGATGTGGTCAAATTAAGAGCATATCTCTTAAAATAGCTATTATTCTACTGTCAAACGGTTCTTTGGAAGACAAATATATTTGTAAGAACTTAAAAAAAATTTATTTTTTGAAAGTTAATTTTTTTTTAAATAAAGACTTGTTTAATTTGATGGCTGATGAAAAAGGTGCTTGTAGCGGAAAAAAATTGGGTGCTCTGCTATACGAAATGATAATGATACCAAAACAGCTTGGTGAAGTGGCAGCTTTTGGAGGCTCGAATGTGGATCCTTCAGTAAAAAGCTGCTTTGAATACGTAAATAAACAAAATTTGAAAAAATTTTCTTTTTTTAAAATTATTTTTATTTAAAGACAAAAGCAAAAGAATCTATAGTTCTAGATCAATTTTTAAATTGGGTAAAACTTGAGCCGCAGTCTATTGTCTGGCTGCCTGTTTTGCATAGGCTATCTGTAGCCGAGTCAGCACGACACGAAGCCAAGTGCTCAATTTGCAAAGAATATCCAATAACCGGCTTCAGATATCGATCACTTAAGCATTTTAATTTCGACATTTGTCAAAATTGCTTTTTCTCTGGCCGAAAAGTCAAAGGTAATCTAAAACAAAAATAAATCAACAATTTTAAATAATTTTTTTTTCCTTAATAAAGGATTTAAATTTGATCATCCATTACTTGAATATTATTCACCAGTAATAAAATTAAAATAAAAAAAAATTTTTTATTAAAATTTAAAATTTTTTGTTTAGACTTCATCTAGTGATGATATTAAAGACTTTTTTAAAATATTTAAAAATAAATTTAAACCGAAGCGAGGTAGAAGATCGAGCAAGCTTGGCTATCTGCCTGTGCAATCTTTGCTCGAAGGAGAACAATCTCTAAAGTAAGATTTAAAAAAAAAATTTTTCTTTTATTTAAAGTTAAATCAAGCATTGATTCTTCAAAAATTGACTATGAGGAAAAAATAATTAATAGAAAAGATTTAAAGATAAATATTGATGAAAATAAAAATCAAATTAAACATGAGATTATACCGTCATTTAAAGAAATAAAAAATGATAAAACTGAACCTATTCAAGAAAGACCTAAGCAAAAATTTCAAATTTCTTTAGATAGTGACAAAAAGTAATTTATTTTAGAAAAATTGTATTTTTATCTATAGATGCTAATATTTATGTTGTTTAGCCAAGATGAACATGCTCTTATTGCCAAAATATGCAGTACTCTTTACAATGAAACTATTAAAAACAACGAAAAAATAACAATTGAAGTAAATATTATTGTTTTTTCTTTCTCTTTTAAATGCTTTGTTTTTATTTAATCAAAGGAAACATATCAACAAATGGAGCTTGAGAACATGATTAAAGACTTAGAGGAGGAGAACATGATTTTGGTAGACGAATACAACAAGCTAAAGGATCAATTAAAATCTCAAGTTAAAGAAGAAACAGAGCCCATCTCGAATACAGAGAGAAGTTTTTATATGAAATCAATGTCAAATTTGCACACAAATAGTAGTCTCAGGGACACGTTTGACTCTGTATCTAGATACAGAACATACAACACAAATTTACTCAATAGAAGAACATTCAGTCACTATACTGAATTCAATGACTTTTTGAACATGACATGTGATTATAGTCGAGATAGACTAAGTATGGACAAGGAAGTATTTTTGGATTCCAATATGATCAAGCAACAAGACTGTAAATTGGAGGCTAGGATGAAAATACTGGAGAATCATAATCGATTGTTGGATGCTCAACTGAAAAATTTAAAAAATTTGCTTGTAAGATCAAGACTAAAAAAAAGTCACTACCAAAGTATTGAGGCTAATGTGGACAGATCGTACATGACTCCAACTAGAAATAAAAATTCGCTCAAAGAAACTAGATTTGAATCGATTAGAAAATCGACAAACAGAACATCGGTTAACAATATAAGCACTTTGTTTCTAAATGTAGAAGACATTACCAAAGCAATAAACAATCTGAACAATCTGGTCAATGCAATGGCCATTTTAGACAATAATT
The DNA here is from genome assembly GCA_006352455.1 of Brachionus sp. 'Tiscar'. Taxonomy (NCBI): domain Eukaryota; kingdom Metazoa; phylum Rotifera; class Eurotatoria; order Ploima; family Brachionidae; genus Brachionus; species Brachionus sp. 'Tiscar'. The sequence continues at coordinate 45,544 of VANL01000252.1, forward strand.
AAATTTATTTATTTAATTTTTTTATTTTAGATTTTTATTTTAGTTTGTTGTGAGTGAGTTTATTTTGGTCGATGTTTTGAAGGTGCTATTTCTTTTTTGTTTTGTTTTATTTTATTTTTTTTCAAAAGAAATAAAAATTATTTAATTTAAAAGATTTAAATTTATCTTTTGGCTGGACAATTTTAAAATATAATACAAACATTTGAAAATACTTTAGCTTAATACAAATAGGTTAAAATATTTTATCTTACCATTTAAAATATATCATTCTTTAAAAGATAACGTTTTATAATTATTTTTATTAAGATGTGATTTTTTTTTAAATTTTAATCTTGAAAAAAATTTAAGCAAATAAATTACTATCAAATTTTTTGAAGAACGATTTCTTCTCCGAGTGTAATAAAAAATCTTTTTACTTTGTATTAAGATATTTAGATTATTTTTTTTGTTTTAAACAACAACATCTAAATAACAAATTTTCGAAATTGATAAAAAAAAATATATTTTACGTAAGTCATGTTTATCTAGAATCAATTAAATACCACAAAAAAAATTTTTATAAGAATTTTTTTTTTTAAGTGGGTGTCTTGGTGTCATGGGCAAAAGGTCAGGTTAAATATTAAAACATCTATAGATTTTAATTTTTGAAAAAAAATGAATAAATAAATTTAATTTTTTAAAATTGACTTCATTAATTTAGAGCTTAGATAGAAAAAAATACGATTAATACTTAAAAAGCTTGGATTATTGGATAAAAATTTTAACATTTAAAATGTTTTGTGTATAGACTTTTATAATAAATCATAATATTCAAGCTCAATTAGCCTTTAAATTGACATTAAAAATAATTAATAGGTTCAAATAGCTGTTAAGCTAATAAATATATATCTAAATTTGCCTTTGCCTTTTCTATTTTCAAAAGTTCGAGTTAATGAAATTTTTTCTCATCTTTAACTTTAATTAAATCCACATTGAATGGATAAAGTGATTGATAGGTTTTTATATTAAATTTGATTGTTCAACATTTAGAGGATATTTAAATTTTTAGACAATATTCGTTTAGAATTATGGCACTTTTCCCTTATTCAATTCAAATATAGCTGGAAGGTTTTAAGACCCTATGGGCTTTAGTATTTTTGTTTAAAAAAAATATTAATGATTAAGAGCATCAATCAATTTTTTTAAAGCAAAAGTTGAGATAATCTTTAAATAGTTATAATTTTTAATCATTTCAGATTATGCGTTTTTCAACATATTATTAAACAATACTTTTTATCCACCAGGTTTAGATAAGACCATGATTATATTTTAAAAAAAGAAAATGATATACTTTGTTCAAGTTAAATCTAATTAATGACGCCAAAAGCTTATTTTTTGTTTAAGCAATGAGAAAAAACAAATATAATAAATTTTAACTAGCAAGTAATTTATTTAAGGCTAAATCAAATAGGTAAAATGTGT
>VANL01000253.1:0-46894 GCA_006352455.1 Brachionus sp. 'Tiscar'
ATCATATCGATATCTTTTTTCAGGTAAGGGCACCAAGAGGTTATGGCAAATTCTAAGTGAGGTCTAACCATTGAAGTTTGAGTATTTTTTTCTTAATTTGATACTAAATTAAAATATTGAAAAAATGAAAATAAAATTTGGATAAAACAATTCGATAAGCCTACAATTATACGTTGACTGGGCCGTTTTTAGATTTTTTTTTCATCCTTAATGCCAATATATTTGACTTCAATTTTAAATTGATTTATTATTCATGTTCACAAAATATTTATTACTATATTTATACAGTTTGCGCTCAATTTTTTTAAAATTCATTAACTTTTTAAAAATATTTTTGCCAGTTTTGACTAGCTGTACTAACTGAACTAAATTTGTCCAGATTAGTAGAATAGCAATTGGTTTATGTTTTGAAAACAATTTAAGAATTTGAATAAGCTAAGCTTTCTTCTATTTGTAAAATTGCGTTTAACTGATGATTAAATGACTCAATAAGGCTATTGGTACTAGCATAGACAGGTGGTTAATAAAACATTTTGAAAACTTAGCTCCCTCTTTAGAAATTTCAATATAGAATTTGAAGATAATTAACTATTAGTATTAATTTTTAACCACGAATTGTACACATAAAAATAAACACACAACTAGCGTGTATTGTTTAGTATTTTGTCGCAAAAAAAAATATTTTGTAATTTAAATCACACAATAAGTTGTGTGCTCATCAGAATTTAAATATGTGTTGATGATTTCTTCTATATTTGAATAATATTTAAATGATTTCTTTTATAAATTTAAGTCGATAAATTTTTCTCTATTTTATAACTTGAATTTTGGGTATAGATGAGTCCCATTATCCGAGAATACATAAAATATGTATCTGAGGATGCATCAAAATGTATCCTGGGATACAAATATGTATTTTATGAATCAAAAAATACAATTTTTTTCTATCCGAGAATAACATTTTTATGTGTTCTTTCAAAAATATATAAATCCATTTTGGGATACATATGAAAAAACATATGAAGATACATGTTGGGATTGCAAATTTGAATAAATCTTTTTTAATTATAAATTTTATTAATATCCTATGATACAAAATAAAAATGCTGGGAAGAAAACACTAATTAGGGAAAAGAAAAAACATATAAAACATTTATTTTTAATTTTAACAATTTCTCTTAAAAATGAATTTAACAAAATGTTACATAATCGCTGGTTTTTATTCGTTAGAATATGAAAATTATTATCAATGTTGCTCAATTTCATTCTAAGCTCGGTGCGGTTGACGTAAAACTGTTGATCAAATTTCTCATATCCTTTATAAACTTTTTAACTAAACGGTTTTCAGTAAGAACGGAGTAAAAACTTTAAAAAAAAGGTTGAACCAGAACAGACAGAAAAAACAGGAACAGAACGTTCAAGGAAATATTTGGAATCTTTTAATGTTGATAAAAATATAATGATTAATAAAATAAAATAAAATTATCAAAAATTCAAAGAGCTTTTTGATTTAAAAAGTAATAACTTAATGTTTATTTTGTGTTTTTTTTCCAGCATTTTTATTTTTATTTTGTATCATAGGATATTAATAAAATTTATAAAAAAAAATTATTTACTAAAATTCGCAATTCCAACATGTATTTTTACATATTTTTTCATATGTATCCTCAAATGTATCCTTCATGTATCCTGGGATAAATATATGTATTTTGCAAAAAAAAATTTAAAGAATACATATAATAGCTATTTTCGGATAGAAAAAAAAATTGTATCTTTTTGATTCATAAAATACATATTCTGTATCCGAGAATAAATTTTGATGCATTCTCAGATACATATTTTATGTATCCTCGGATACATGTCAAAAATGAGGTTAATGGGACTCATCTACATATACCGAATTTTGTTTCTTAATAATTTTTTTATCATTTTTGACTTAAAAATATTAAAAATAGATATGCTCAATATTAGGGTGTATTAAAATAACTAGGATTAGAGAACTATTAAAATCTGCAAATTGTATCATTTGATTTAGGTGATTTATCTTTTGTATCAGCTCATACATTTTTCAGAACGATTTATAGTACTTTAGTAAAAATTTTCAATATTGAAATTAAGTTTTCGGTTTTTTTCCATAATTGCAAATGTCTTCTGAATATCATGCTCATCTCTTATTCTCTTTTTAATCATATAAAAATTGGCTTATGTAAGGTTCTCTTTTTATATGTTTTGTTTTCAATTATCATAAAATTGGCACAGGTTATTCTAATGTTAAAAGGCTTAAATTTTTTTCAATAAAAGATTTTTAATTTAAATTCTATTGTTTAATCAATTAGTTTAGAATTAATTTTATCATTTAATAAGGATGGTAATAGCAATCCATGCTTTCCAATTTCTTCTCTTTTCAATGATTTTAAATGGAGAAAAATTAGAAATAGAATTTAAGCAATATAATGGGAAAGAGATAAGAAGAATTAGTAAACATAACTTGGAAACAGTTAAGCTTGAAATTGATAGTTCACTAAGATGTGTATCAGAATGCTTAAAAAAAAAACACTGCAATAATGCGATACTAAGAGGAAAAAATTGCACTTTATTTACAAGTTGTCAAAATAGTGAATATTATGAATTTACTGAAAATTCGATTTTGTTGGAAAAAAAATCTAAATGCCAGAAAAGTTATTCCACTTTAACATGTTAGTTTTCTAATTTTTTTAATTCATAATTATTCTTTTTTCATTTCAAGTAAAACTGAATCAAAACTTGAATAACAATGATGCCTTTTCACTAGCAGTTCTTCTCGATGGCTCTCTAGCAATTTCATCAGATGAAGAAATCAGAATATTGAATATAGAAAACCAATACATTCAAACTAATTTGTACGAATTTATTGATAGAGTATATTCTTTAGTTGTATTACACAATGGCGATTTAGCAATTGGTTTAGACAGTGGGAAAATAAAAATAATCGATTCACAAACTGGTTTAACAAAAATTACTTTAAATGATATTTTCGATAAAGTTTTTTCACTTGCCGTACTTTTAAATGGTGATTTAGCTAGTGGTTCAGATGATGAAATAGTAAGAATTTGGGATTTAGAGAATGGTTTGATTAAAAAAGATCTAAAGCTAAATCACAATATTAAAATACTTGCTGTTCTTTACAATGGTAATTTGGTAATTTTATCAGGAATGAATACAATCGATATTTGGAATGTGGAAAACGGAAGTGTAATTGTAACCTTAAATGATTTTTCAAATGAAATATTATGTTTAACAGTTTTACATAATGATGATTTGGTAATCGGTTTAGGTGATGGAAGCATACAAATATGGGATTTAAAAGTTAATTTACTAAAAAAAACTTTATTTGGTCATTCGGATAAAGTTTTTTCCGTAGTAGTCTTGTTTAATGGTGATTTAGCTAGTATTTCAAGGGATGGAGAAATTATGAAAATATGGAATTTGGAAAATGATTTAAATTACAGTTTTTTCACAAACATGAATGAAAAACCAAAACTTGCCCTTCTAAATAATGGTGATATTGTGAGTATTTCAAAAAATCAAATTCAAATTTGGGGACCTGAATCAGAAATTTAATAAAAATCTCGAAAACACATATCTTTTTTTTGAAAAATTGAATAAAAATCAAATATTTTTTATGCAGAAGCTAAAATATTTTATTTTTTGTAACTGATCGTATTTTATTTAATTTCAAAATAATAAATAAATAGATAAAATAATTTTTTTAATTGAAAGTATATTTTTTGATCTAATGTAATTAATTAATGTTATTATAAGGTTCGCGCGGAGCAAAACTACAGCACTATCTGAATTTCGGCAAACCGACTTTAAAATATTAATCTGCATACTTAAAAACCTAAAAAACCGTTTTTTAGGTGGGGTCAAAAAATTTGGACATCTTCATCGTCTTAAAGCACATTAACGGCCTCAACCCTCGTAAATCACCCGGTAAAGATTGTATGCATCCGTTCGTCATCTGTCAGCGTCATATTTGTTCAGTCTTTCATCTCTGGTAAGACGCCTGATCTGTGGAAACGAGTCCAAGTCACGCCTATTTTTAAGAAAGGCAGCAGAAGTCTGGTGAGCAGTTATAGGCCAATTTCACTAACAGCACTGCCCTGTAAGATCATGAAACGAATCATAAAAAACGTCTTAATATTCTTGTATTTATATTATATTTTAATAAATAATTTAATTTTATAAAATAACAGCACTACAAAGAATTTCATTTGGTCAAATAAATCCACAATTTGGATCAAATGCACAAACTGTTTCGGAAACAACCATTCAATTAAATGAACTTGCAAGAATTGCATCTCAATCAACATAAAAAACAACACGTTCTTAAGGTACATTATCAGAATTATCTTCAAACGTTTTATCAATTTCAAATTTTTAAAAAATTCCTACAGTTTCACGTTAAAAAGGGTTATTTTGTGAAATCTTAATCTTGTGAAAAAAATCTGCGTGACGCTCAAAATCATAATACTTTCAATGTTATTTTTGCTCGGAAATGTGAAATTTTATTTTGTAAAATGAAAAAAAGACAAAATTTGGTTGTTCTATATGTATTATCAAATATTAAAACAACTTGAATTTGTAAAGTAGACATTTTAATTAAAAATGGTGAGACAATCGTTGACATTGTGAATTTTGGAACAAAAAAACAAGAACAAAAATTTTAAATTGTAATAACTTTTTTTCCTTTGGTCTAAAACTGGTTCTACAAAATGTATCATTTGATGCATAACATGTATCACCTAAAATTTAATCTGTGCAAAATCTCTGCAATTAAATTTTAATGATTTTTTAATGCATTTACTATTTTGCAGGTTTGCATAGTTTTTGCAGAGATCAAATATCGGTGATACATGCTATCACATGATACATTTTAAAGAACCAGCTTTATACCCAAGGAAAAAAAGTTATTACATTTTAAAATTTTTGTATTTGTTTTTTTGTTCAAAAATTCACAAAGCCCAATCGTTCGATATTAAAAAAAAAATTAGATGAGATAGATAAAGGCACTAATTATCAGGTCATTAAAACAAAGTTTAATTTAAAAAACCATTCGAATTTTAACCGAATAAAAAACAATCGGGAAAAAATCATTGAATCATTTAATTCAATTGACTTACCATTGAAAAAAACTAAGTCTTTTAAAATAGACCAAGGTCTTAGAAACTTTAATGATAATTGTGATAATAACAACGGTATTCTAGTAAACACCCAATTGTTAAAAGAAAAAGCATGGATAGACAATGAGATTTAAATATTAAAAAAACGTTTTCCTTTCTGTACTTTTTGTACTTTTTCTAAATATTATTTTGTTTGGCCCAGCTACTTTCTGTACTTTTTCTACTTTATCAGTATTTTTTAAATTGAAATAAAAAATTTAGGGATTCGGGTATGTTAAAGATAAGAGAAATTTTAGTTCAAATTAATATTAATAATTAAAATTTTAATTTTTTGTAATCTTTATTTTTAATATGAGAAAGTACAAAAAGTATAAAAAGGAACAGGGCTAAATAAATTAAATTTTTGAAAAAGTACAAAAAGTGCTGAAAGGATTAAGTTTTAAATAATTTCATTGTCTATACATCAGAAAAAGCTAATGAAATTTCCGAAAAATCAGGAATTTTAGACTTTAAAGCCAGCAATGGCTATTTACACAACTTTTAAAAAAAAAAAAAATTAGTCGAAAAGTTGTGAAATTTTTTTAGTTTACCTAGACGTATCACAAAATCGAGGTCACACTATACTTAATTTCAAATTTTCCTTTTCAATTTTGAGAATACCAATTTGATTATAATTAAACTCCTAAATTATTGTATCTAAATTTAACTACGGGATTGTATTGTATTGTATACATTCATCATGTGTTTTATGGTACTCGATCCAGTTTTTTTCTGTATGCTGTCTCACTCAAATATAGTGATTCTTTGTTTTAAATAAGAGACTATTAATGCAACTCCTTGATATTGACATTATTCAATCTTTTATTGTTGTTTTTTTTTGGACCATCATCAGCAACCTAATTTTATCTTTAAAAATTGAAATATTTCAAATTTTAAAATCCTACTGCTATAATCAATTAAACAGAATGGCGCCGCTAGATGAATTAAGAAAAGGACTTCAATTTCTAGCTGAGTTGTTCAAAATTCATTAAGTAAAAGTCAAGTAAAGTATTGTGAATTGACTTGAAATTACCCTTCTTCTCTTGAAAATAATCTTTAAACATGAATTATTAAGATGTAAAAACTCAAGTAAAGTAAGATAGTTAATTTACGATTCCCTTAAAATAAAACAGATTCCCTTAAAATTCTTAGCCACAAAATAAAAAAATCTGATGAAAATATATTCAAAAAGACAAAAAGCTTAAGGGAAATATTTTTTATTTAAAATTTCCTAAAATAATAAGATAAAATATAAAGTAAATTTTTTTTTAGCAAACAAATTAAAGAAAAAAAATTATGTTAGATTTGTAAAGATTTTTTAATTCTCTGTTCCAATTTGGTCAAATTGGATGTAATTTTTTCCTAAGAAGACAAAAGTGTATGAAAAAAGCCCTTTAATCACACCATTTTTGTCGCATTTTTTATAGATTTTGGAAGTTAAAAAAGGGGGCACAAATTCAATGGAAAACCGGTAAGGTTCTTTAAAAAAAAAACTTAATTTACTAGAAAAATTAAAGGTGTTTATATCTTACATTAAAATTACATTTAAATAAAATGACTTTTTTTACTCTCTTTTGCACAAGTTTGATTTCTAAATCTTTATTTTAAGTTTAAAAATTCAATTAATTAAAGAATTCAAATTTTATTTTTATCGGAAAAATACTGAGCTGATAAAGAAGTTTATGTTATTTTTGAATTAAATTTATTGACTGTAATAAAATTAGAATATTAGTCAAAACTGGAATATTAGCTTATAAAAAAACAACTAAATTTGAATAACCACCTGAAATAAATTAAATGCTAGTCTCGGATTCGACTTGAGAGAAAAACATCGGATCTGAAAATATCCATTTTTGAGATTTGTTATCAGGATCGCAATTCATCGTCATAATTACTGAATTTCTTAGTTCACTAATACTCAAACAAAGGCCAGATCCGCGATTTTTTAAAAATTGTCTATGCTCATCATAATCCCAAACTTGAAGTGCTTCGGATTCCTGACAAGTGTTTAATTTTACTGTGCCACCTTTGACTGTAGATTCTAAACACAAACCCATGCCAATTAGTTTATTTTTGATCGAATATTCAATCATTTGATTTCCTCCTTTTCCATGACATGATGAAGCTCCGCAATCTTCGCCACTTTTTCTTTTCAAAACATCTAGACAAAAATTATATTCTTCATTTTTAATCTAATTATTAAAATAAAATTTAAAATATTATGATAAGTGTTATTTTTTTTTTTTAATTTTTCATACACTTCCTAAATGATAATAGTACAAAGGCAAATGTGTTTCTGGATAAATATTGTCCAAATACCATCTGAAAGATTTGCATTGTAAATTTTTTCTCAATTCAACTCGATTAGTTATGTTTCCTGCTTCAATTGTTAGTAAGTCCGGCATAACATTGTAAAAATATTTTGAGTATTCATCAGTCCACACCTCAATAACTCGTCGTGTATTTCGAAAAATTACTTTATTGGTACCACCTGGAAATTTATATGGTGTTTTTTTTCTAAAAACATGTCCCACATGACTACATGGTAAAATCAACAAAGTTCCACCACACATCCAAATCTAAAAAAAAAATTTTTCGATTGTCTACCTAATCTTTTTTTTTTTTTTTTTCAAAATAAATACTCTTAGAGATAATTCTATATTTTCAGCACCCCAAATATCCATTCCTTCGTCATAAGCACCAAGTTCATAAAAAAAATTTTTTTCAATAATAAACAAGCCTCCTGCCATTGTTGGAGTTCTAAAATTTAATAAAATATATTTAAAAAATTTAGAATAAAAAATTTACCTCAAAGGTAACGATTCGTCATTATTTCTTCTAATATCTTCACGTTTTGGCACTGGTACCCAGTGAAAAACAAATTTGGCATCAAAGCCTCCATAAGTTTTTTCCGAGCCGGATGCATACCCAAAATTTTGATATGATATGACATCTATTATTGGATTTACAACTGCTTTTCTATTATTAAAAATAAATTCTAAATTAGAAAAAAAAATTTTTTTTTTTAAAACCTATTTTTTTTTATTTCAAATAACAAAGGTGGGAGCCATCCATTTGTGCATTCAATATGAGCATCAAGAAATGTAATTGTGTCCCCACTGGCAGCATTTGCACCTCTTAATCGAGATCTCATTAAACCCATGCGAACCTCGTTGCGAATTATTTTTACTGGCACCGGCAAAGTCTTGACAAATTCATCGAGCGGTTCGTGCAAGTATTCTCTGTCCACACTGGCATCATCAACGAGAATTATCTCCTTCAGATATCGTTTTGGACTCTTATTGCATATACTGGTAAGTCCCCGCAAAAGAGTCGAGTTTCCTTCATTGTGATAAACTATAACTACACTTGTATTCGGAAGGTCTATCGGATAAGAACGTTTTTTACACCTAAAAAGAATATATTAAAGACATAGACACAATAAAAAATTTAAATAAAATATTACGAGTCAGATCGAATATCAGGTATAGAGCGGTTCAAAGCGATTAAATCCGAGGCAACAATATCGAACTCGTTTTCTTTAAATCTTTCTTTAGAGCTTTCTTTTAGATTATCAGGAATGTTAACCCCTTTGCCAGTTTCGCCAGGCCAATCGGGAGGGTTAGTCGACTCGTTGGAAAATTCTTCAGCAATCCACTCAGAATTGTCATTGTCTGCTTTTTGTTTTTCAAGCTCAGGACCTTTGACAAGAAGTTCTTCTAGAGATTTAGGCTGTGAGTCTAGTTTTGGTAAAATTTTATATTCCTTGGAAAATGATTCCTCAACAGTTTCTTTTGACAACAATTTTAAAAGTTTTGAATACATTTCTTGATTTTGGACTAGCTGTATTTCAAGATGATTTATTCGAAATTGGCACTCATCTGTAATTGAAACATTTGTTCGAATGTTGAATAGAGTGTGATAAAAACCAGCACCGACCATCAGCCATATAAAAGAGGTTAAAACTATTGTCTTGATAATTGATGCTTGAATGTCATTTTTTTTTGAGACCATTTCAAATCTTAAAATAAAAGCTCACGTAGTAATTTTGTTAGAAATTAATTTAAATTATGACTAGTTTTTTATTTCAAGTTTTAGATATAATTTATGGCATCTTTTGAGCTCAAATATGTATAGGATTTTAAATTTTTTATTTATTGAAATTTTGTTTCACCAATTTAATTTAGAAGAACACTAAAATTTAACCTTTATTTACTTACAAAATTAATTATGAAAAAAATTTTTTTTTACCGTGAATAAATTTTTTAGATTTTAATTTATTTTAAAATAATTTCTATTTAATATTGAATTATTTAAGAAACTTTAACTCAAAATAAAGTATTATAAATTTTTTTTATATTTTAAAATTATTTGAAACATTGATGAATCTAATAAAAAAAAAAGATTTAAAAATAATTTTTTTTACTAGGATTCATATGTTAAAGAATTTTATTTTTGAATTTTTCTTAGAATTCACATTAATATGTGTTAAAATTTGTCTCATCAAATTAACAACTCGACAAAAATTGCTGAAAATTTAAATGAAAAAAAAATTCAATTAAATAAAACATTCTATCTCACACAAAAAATAATTTTTTATATTTCATTTCCATTCATAACTGTGAATTACCCTCGGTAATAACCCATAATTTGATCCCACTTTGATAGATAAAGTCATAAAATTTATAGTTGATTTTAATCAGGATAATTTCTACAGAAAGTTGGTTCGTTAAAAAAAATTAAAGTTCTCTCTTGTACTAAAATACTTAAAAAAATACTTTAATATAGTGCAATAAAGTTTGTTGTCTATAATAATTTCTCTGATTTAAATAAAAGAAAAAAAATAAAACATAAGTAATTTTAATTGATTATATTGATATTGTTTACCTAAAAAAAAAGAAAATAAAGTTTTTATTTTTAGTAAAAAATTTTTTTTAAATCTATTTTATTTTACTAAATTTTAATTTATTTGAAATTGGAAGAAATTTTGTTCAATTTTTTTTTAAATTCACACTGCCCTTAATAACTAACTGGACAATCGATTATCTAAAGCGAGTAGAATTGCATAATAGACCTAGAACCAGTTTTATTTTTAAAATTTATCAAATAGTTTTAAAAAAGTGAAAAAAATATGCTGACACAAAAAATTTATCTATAATCAATAATATCCAAGAAAATAATTTTTATCTTCAAAAAAATAAAGTTTTATTTCAAGCTGATCTGTTACATGGTCTATAGCTTTAAAAATCAAAAGATGCTCAGTTTTGCGCATTTGTTAATTATGGAACAAAAAAACAAAAAAAAAAATTTAAATTGCAATAACTATTTTTCTTTAGATTCAAAGCTGGTTCTGGAAAATGTATCTGATACAAAGGTTGTATCACCGAAAATTTCTACGAAATGAATGATCCAAGGTATAAGATAATAAGTTTTGATAATTTTATTTAAAGAATGATAACAAAGAGATTGAAAATTTCAAAAGAGTACTTTAAAATTCGCTTTTCATTTATATTTGCTTGGTTTTTATATCTAAAAAAAAATATCTAAACTAGAAAAAGACATGGATAATCACTGCAGTTTGAAAATATGAATAAATCATATAAGTATTTAATTTAATTAGGACTTATATTTTATGATGATACAAAAATTCATTTTTCTGATACATAAATAAAAATAAAAATAGATAAAAAAATTTATACAAATGATAGAATAAAAAAATGTACAAGATAGAAAAATTAATTATGCTGATATCTAAATTATTTTCTAGTGTATAAAAATTTTCTTATAATTATTAATAAGTTAACTAATTATGACAAGTGGCTCACATATGGACAATATTTATGGATTTTGGAGATTGGAAAATAAGTTATTGTACTTGTCCACTTTGGAAAAAAAATTATATTTGTAAACATGTGATAGCTGTCGTGTTAAAGGTCTTGCTTAGCATTCAAATGCTAAATATGTTCCTTTAGGTCAAAATCGAAAAAAAGGGAGACGGGCAAAGACCAACAAAGCGCTAAATATGCAAAAAATTGAGACTATTGAAAATTTATTCGAATATGATGATGATGATTCATTAGTTATTGAATACGACAGTAATTCAAGAAATGAAGAAATAATTAAAGAAGATAATATGGTTATTAATAGTGATGTTGAGAATCTCGTTGTTGAGTTACCGGTTGAACCTATTTTACAAGAAATCAACTGTAATTTACCAACTAAACGCGGTAGAGGTGGACCGCCACAAAAAGAGTCGAAGATCAAAAAATTAACATGAACAAAAGAGCCAAAAAAAAATTAATTTTATTTGATTAATTGATTATTTTTTTATATTTTTTTCAATTGTTTATTTTTTATATCAGAGTAAAAAAAAATTATATCAATAATGTAAATTAAAAATCATTAACATTAAATTTTGTATCACAAAAAATAAACATAATATTTTTTTTATATCATTTTTTATTTTTGTAGCAGAAAAAATAATTTAAGTAGCACGAAAAATAGTACCCTTTAATTAACTCAAAATTATTCAATTTTTTGTATAACATTTACTTTTTGCTCTAATTTATGTATTTTTTCAATTTTTTAAAAAATTAAAAAGCAACTTTTACAAATCTCAAAATTAACGTTAACGTGGCTGAAAGGGAGAATTAATATTCATTCCAAACAGCCAAGGGATTTTGTCCTAAATTATTTTTTAAATAAATAAATAAACATTGTATTTGAGACTTGATTTATTAAGAAAAGTTTAAAAAAAATTTAAAATTAAGAAAATTTTTAACATTTTTTTTACTTTAAGAATTTAATGAAGCTTTATTAATTGGTTTAAAAGAAAATTAAATAGTAAAATATTAAGTTTTGTTGATGGCTTACTCGGAAGCCATCTATGGTAGCTAATCGCGCAAAAATCGAGAGATAAATTAAGGAACTACAATTAAAGTTACAGAGACAAAACTGAGGTACAAGACGAATACGAGAGACTATACAGATTGATGTTTTAAGTAGTTTTAAAGTAATTCAATTATTTTTCATTTGTGGAAAATAAATAAAAATAAATTAAATAATGGTACAATAATATAAAGTAATCTGTACTTTTTGTACTTAATGGTTTTTTTTATTTTTGCCTAGTTCCTTTTTATACTTTTTATAATTTGTGGATAATTCAATCTTAATTTCAAATAATTATCGTGGTCCTAAATAATTGATCTTTTGATAGATTAAAATCATGATTTACAAAAATTACTAAAAGTAAACGGGTCTATAAATTCAAAAATACCATAAAGTATAAAATTATTAAAACAATTTGATTATCTTTATCTTAATAAAATTCAAAAGAAGAAATTAAAAATAAATAAAACAAAATAAATTTTTACCAAAACCCATTTTGTTATGTACAAAAAAGACAAAAAATAAAACATCAATTAGATTAATTTGATTACTGATCTGATTAACTTGAAAAAACAAAATTATTTAATAAATTATTAAATTTGTAATTGATGAATTTTAGAAAAACAATGCTAAATTGAAATAGTTTATTAAATGAAAAATTTTTAAGGAGTTATTTTTTTCAAGTTGCAAAAATATTGTGTCGTTTTTTTAAACGACACAATAATCACGTGTTCGTTTTTTTAAACGAATATTTATTTATTAAATTTTGAAGAATTTTCTAAAATGTCGACAAATTTTGAAAAAATGGAACACTTCGTTCGCCTTCAGGCAGAACAACAAAATGTAAATATTTATTATTTTCTGAAATTTTGTGTAAAGTTATTAATTTATTTAAAGTATATGAGATTATGTCTTAAAAAAATAGGCGATTGGCAAAAGTTCAAAGATGACTACTTGAGTTTAAAATCACGCCTGGATACACTACCTCATGAGCTTAGATACCAAGTCACTGTGCCTCTATCCAAAGTAGCATTCATGCAAGGAAGATTGGTTAATACAAATGAAATTTTGGTCCTTCTAGGTGACAACTGGTTTGTGGAAAAATCAGCAAAACAGGCATGCGATGTTATTGACCGAAGATTGGAAAATATTAGCAAATTTCTCGATGATCTTGAGAAAGAAAAAAATAATTTAAATGAACAAATAAATTGGACTAAAAGTTTACTCAAAGTAAGCTTGATCTTGAGCTTTTTGTGTGTTGAAAAATAATTTTTTCCGCTAGGAAAAAGGAGACTATGTGAATATAGAGGAAAAATACGAGGAGATCAAACCATCCCAGGCGAATAAAAACCTTACTGAAGAGCAAAAAAAAGAACTACGTCGCAAACTTCAAGAAAAAGCTTTGAAAACTTCGTTAGAGCTCGAGAATGAAAAAAAACAAAGTCTAAAAGCACTCTATGAGCCAAAACAACAAGTAGTGGAAGAAAAGGAAGAAGAAATTGAATTTGAAAATAGAAATGAGAATTTTATGCAAAAACTTGAGGAAGACATAAAAAATTTAGATTTGGGAGAAAAGTTCGAGGAGGAAAATTTAAGAGAATTAATGAAAGAATATGATCAAAAAATTGATAGAGAAAATAATGTAAAAATTGAGAATTCTTTGAAAAAAAAAGTAAAATGGTCAGATGTTGAACGAAGTAAAATTAAGATTGAAGAGATCAAAGATGAACAAGATGAAAATTTTAGCGAAGAAACCGAAACTGACGAGAGTGAGTGTCAAAGTATAGAGCCGATTAGAATAGAAATAAAGCATACTAAAAGCGAAATAATTGATCAATTAGATAGAAAATTAAAATTATCCCGAGAAAAAGACGAAATAAATTCTCCATCTGACATCTACACTTTATTTAATAAGCCAAAATCAATTTTAAAAAAGACTGGTTCATTTAATTCAGCTGAACAAGCGTTTGAGCCGGATTCTGTCAGAGCAGAGACTAAAAATGCTAAAATGGAAAAATTCGAACCTCAAAAAGCTTTTACTGGTGAAATAATTGAAAAAAATGTTTCCTTAATTCAAACTGAAAAAAGTGGTGAAAGCGAATGCCAAAAGCCTGTTTCAAAATTTAAAGCTTCTAAATTCAGTCAAAATAAATAAATTTTATTGCCAATGTTTTATTTTTTAACTGCATGCATCCACTCTAAATAAATTAGCTATTTTTATTTTTTTTTGCTTTCTTTAAAAATTATTTTAATTAAAAAAAAAAATTTAATTAAGTAAATTACTTAACAACATTTATTTATAAAACATAACAAAATTTTACTTAAATTGGAAGTTTGGAATTTTTTTTCGATTTTTTTTCTTGTATTACGCTTATGCGCGACTCTCTATACATTTTTTTATTATCACCATTTAAACTCTTCAACACATAGTATTTTAAAATGAGTTCATTTTTTTTAAAACGTTTTTCAATATAAAGCTTAAGTTTTATCATCAATAGAACATTATTAGTCAATATGAATATGAGCAAAAAAAGGATAACCAACGAAAACAAATCAATAGCTTAAAATTTAAATGAATTATTTTTACTTTTAAAATAGTCTTACATTCATTGAAGTGTTTGATTAATTGTCTTAGAATCAATAAGCAGGCATTATTCGGAATTTTAAGATCAAAATCTTTAAAATCCGGGTTCTTTTTGCTGTTAATAACAACTAAAATAGTTTTAGAAAAAAAATAAGTTAAGTTAAAAGTTAATTGGTTTACTTAAGGTAAACAATAGGAAAGCGATTGCGCCAAAAGCCAAAATATAAAATTTGATATTTTCATTTTTGTAGGTTTTATCAACACTTTTTGTCAATGCAAAATTATTTACAAAAAAAAAGTCATTTTTTTAAAGATTATTTTACTATTCGTCTATTTGAGCCAAATGTTCTTTGCTCAAATTTTTTGAAGATAATTTTAAAGCATTTGACTTGGTGGAAATTCTTTTTGATGCTGGCTCAAATTTAGTCTCTTCGAATTCATCATCTTGGGCAGTAAATTCACTATTTATTTTACTATTCATTTTTCATCATCAAACTACCAAATTTGAATATTTAAATTTTAATTTTTAAAAATTCTGCTGTATCCTTGGCAAAAATTAATTTTTGTTTTTTTCCTCTTAATTTTATTTAATATTAATAAAAAATAAAAAATAAACAAACAGGAAATTGAGTCATTCTTTAGCAAAATATCTGAATCAATTTAATTTTTTTTAAATCAAAAAGCGAACAACTAATTGAGCTTTGGGTAAATAAATTTTTTAAATTTTTTATTGCAGAAGGAACATTAAATTTCTTAAATCAATGTATTATTAAGTATCTTGCATTGCCCACTAGTACTCGTGCATGTGAATTTTTATTATTATTTAAATAAAATTTCTAATTACTATTATAATGATTAGCAAATAAACAAATTTTGGTTTTTTAAAGTTTTGAGATCGTAGGATAAATAGTTTCTTGACGACATACGTTCATGACTTAGCCGTGCTCTGCGTCATGTTCTTTTTTATGACAAGAATTAAATTATTTATTTAATATTTTATTTTAAAAAAAAAAAAAGAGCACATATAAAAAGATTTTGATTTGATTTTCATCATCGTTGGCTAAAGTTAGTTTTTTATTTCATATTAATTAATTTTTGGGTTATTAGAAAATTTTGAATAACTCAAAAATAGAAATTTTCATTAAAATTTTTGTATCTGCGGGAGGCTAAAAATGTGACTAATACTTTAATTAGAAAAATACTAAATTTTTCATTAAAAAGCGTTTAAAAGTTTTTTTTTTTTCTATAAATAATAAAATAATTTAGAAATTAAAACTTACTATTTATTATTTAAATGTAAAAATTTTTATATTAGAATAGCATCCATTTGAGAAAAAGTATTAGTCATATTTTATCGTGATTATTCAGTTTTTTTTATTTTATTTTATTTGATTGTAATTATACTGATTAATTAACCTATTTAAGACCTGAATGAATAAAAATTGACCAAAATTATTTTTGAAAACTGATTTCAAAAAATATGATTTTTTTCACTAATAAAACTTATAAATTAATCCAAAACTAGATTTATGATATTTGACAAAAATTTATTTTATCAATGAATCTTAAAAAAAAAAAGGTAGACTGTGTCATGCATAGTGTGAAACACGCATTACTTAAACGAGTTCAAACCTAATTAATTGAGAAAAAAATTAGCCTCAAGTTATTTTTTTTAAATCTGTAAATAGTCTTTTTTAAGATGATAATTTAATTTAATTTTATGTCTAGTTCAAAATTCAGGCTTATTCATTAGAGATAAAAATTTTCTAAATGCCTTATTTTTTTCTCTAAATAAATCTAATATTTTTTTTCAAAACCATAACCAAACAGAATTTTTTAATTAGTAAATTAATTTTAGAAATCGATGATGATCAATTTTTTTTTTTAAATTTAATATTATTTAACAAATTTCAGAAATAAGTGTATTTTAAAATTTTATTTAAAAAAAAAATATTTCCTGTATTAAGCTAATAAAAAGCAAAATATTTTGCAAAGATTAGTAATATTGACTAAGCTAAAATAGGCAAATAAACTTTTTGGAAATAAAAGACTTTTAAGTTTAAGACTTGACGACGATCAAATTTTTTTTTAAAGACAATCGTTCAAATAGAAGTTCTAAGAAATTTTTTAATCTGATTTTGTTTACATAGGCGTTTGAATTAACGTAAAAGTCAAACATGATATTTAAATTTTTGTTTAAAATACCTTTTGATTGAAATTTTTTTTTTTGTTCAGTTGCTATTTAATAATTGGATTTGTAAAGAAATGAAAAAAAAAAACTTCAAATATTTTTCAAAGAATTTTTTGTTTTTTTATCCTAAATTATTTTGAAAAAAAAAAATTAAATTTTTAAAAAAAGAATCTCAAAAAGTGAAAATCTTTTGATTTTTCTGTAACCTAGGTTTTGAGCCTTATTTATTTATACAATTTATTTTTATTTAGAAATATCAATTCTAATATCTGAGCCAAAGGTTATTGCTCAACAGTTGTGTAATGTTTTATTTTATCTTTTAATTTATACCCATAAATACTCGCGAATGATTAAATAAAATTTAATTTTAAATTGTTTACTTATTTTGCAGCTTATCTTACGTTTGAATAATTTTAAAAGTTTTTTTTTTTACGTCATTGTTTTTATTTTGCGTATTTATTTCATTATTAAGTGATATAATCTTAATATAATATTGCTGTTAGTTTTTTATTTTTTATAAAATATTTCCTGTATGGTAATTATTAGAAGTAATAAAAATTTAAATTAAATAAACGTTAACTTCCGTTCAAATTGAATTATGGGAGTATATGCTTTTTTAAATTTTTGGATTGAAATTACATCCAAGCTAAAGACTTAGGTTGTCTAGCAATCTGACTAGAGCCTTGATGCATAGAATTAAAATCAGATAGAGTAAAAACTGAAAATTTAATTAATTTGGCTGTGCGCTAGATCATACAATCCAATCGCCTATTTTATTAATCAAGTGTTTTAAATTAATAAATAATTTAATTTAGAAAATGAATAAAAAGGAGAGCTTAAAATTTTATTCAAGTAAAAATTTAATGTCAAATTATGAAATATGTCGAAATGGTACAAATGTGCCAACTGGCGGCCAACAACTGAGCGTTAAAAGAATGTCTAAATTTGGCACATTGAATTCAGTGCTAAAACTGAACAAGATGGTAATTTACCTGTTATTGTTACTAGTGTCACTACGTTCTTTAGAAGCTAGATATATTAGTTATAAAAATTTTGAAACCTTTTGCAGGTAGGTTAAAAGCAAATAATAATTGAAAAATTTGACTATTAATTAATTTTAGAAATTTTCCACTTCATATGGCTTGTATGGGTGCTTTTGCTGGCGGAGGAAAGAGATCATTCGACATGGATTCAATTCCAGTTGACGATTATCGATCAAATGATCAAAACAAAATGAGTCTTATTGAAAGTATTTTGTCAGATATTGACACGCATAAGCTAAATAAAAGTCTTGACAAGAAAGATTCAAAATTTTTCAAGACAAAACCATTTGAATATGACTATGAGTCTAGGCAAATTGATTCAAGCTCAGATGAATATGAGGACCAATTAACTCTCAAGCGAAAAGTTCTAATTTTGAAATTATTAAACAAACTAACAGAAAAATATGAAAAAGAAAAAAATAATTATTTTTAGATTTTAATATTTTTTTAATAATTTTTTAAATATATCTATTCTTGATTGAGTTTTTTTTTTTTTCAAACTATAATAAATTTATTTTAATCATTAAAAATTAAATTTTATGATTGAATTAATGCAAAATGTTTTTCCATTTAGATTAAAGTCGTGTTTGAAAATTTTTGATTGACTGATTTTAGCCAGCTTTATTTTTTTTAAGGCCGTCACTAAACCTTTTCCATAAAATTATTAAATTTATAATATTTATAACAAAAATTACCATAAATTTATTAAAATATTAAACAATTTATTAAACAATAATTTTATTAAACCTACCATAAAATTAAGACTAATCAATTAATACAATTAGATTCATATTTAAGTTATAAAAAAAAATTAAAAAAAAAGTAAAAAAATTATAGATTAATTTCAATTATTTATTTTACACTTTGGAATACATTTATTTGGACAAAAATAAAACTTTTTTTAAATTAGTTTTTAAAAAATTTAAGGGATCAATTCATTCATCGTTGCAATTCAAGGCTAAATTAAATCAAAATTTTGTCAAATAAAAAATGGCGCCTTTATAAGTCTTTGATTGGATCTATTCTAAATTATTCTTTTCCTTGTCTTAATTCTCTATCAGAAACTAATAACAAAAGGTTAGAAGTAATTCAAAATTCGGCAGTTCGTTCTATACATTTTTTTATCATCATTTAAACTCTTCAACACATAGCCTGTTTCGGGTTTTTCAGGACTGTAAGATAAATTTTTAGTGGAATGACCTTACTATGTCTCTTTTATTTGTGAACATGCTAAAAATTAAATTATTTTAAAAGCTTTAGAAATGACCAAGATATTGTCATTTTAAGTAATAAGCCTATATGGTCTGATTTAAAAAATTTTTGGCATTTTTGGATTCAGCTCGTCGAGATCTTTTAAAAAATATCAGAAAATTAAAAATTTGAATTTTTTTCCAAATTTCCGAGCATTCTTTTAAAGAAATCAAATAACTTAAAAAAACCTATTCATTTTTTAGATAAATTTTATTTATTTTTCTTGAAATTTTTTATTAGACAAAATTTCTAGAAATAATTATGCTTTAAAATAAGTCATTCCTAACTGATACATTAATTTAAACTATTGTTTACGTAATTTAAAAAGTAAATTATTAAAAAAAAACATAACTTTGAAATAATTCTTAGCTAAGCATATTTCAAAATGTACTTCAAACAGAGTAAAAACATGAAAAATTATTTAATAATAATAATAATAATATTAAGCTGCAACTGTAACCATGACACCATGTCCACTGCAAGGGTTCTTAAGCACACTATGACGGCTTATGAATTACGCTTTCGTAATCCATGAATTTTTTAAAAAGCGGTTTTCTAGTGTTAAGAAGCATTATTTAAATCAAAGTATATTTTATCGTCATGAATATTTCATGGATAGAAAATGAGATTTAAATGATAAAAAGCTATTTTACTTTCTGTACTTTTTGTAATTTGTAGTTAATTTAATCTATATTTAAAAAATCTAATGGGGTCCGGGGCGGAGCCCTGGTTTAGAGATTCGGGTTTGTTGTAGATTAGAGAACTATTAGCAACAATTAAAATAAATAATTGAACTATTAATTAATTAAAATCTAAAATTAAATATACCATAAAGTACAAAAAGTACAGAAAGTATTAAATTATTAAAATAATTTCATTGTCTATACTTCGAATTTTTTAGTTTTTCTTTTAAAAGTTTTAATTTATTAATCTAGAAGAAGGGGAAAAACCAATCAAACCTTTAAATATAGTCATCTCAAGAATTTTGATCCTTTCTTATATATTCAATCTTTTCCATGCATCTCCTTGCTCTTTAGAGTATCTTGAAGAAATAGATCACGCTTCGACTGAAGAAAATTCTTATTTGTCTGTCTCTACCAGTCTAAGAAAAATTTTAATTTTTTTAAATTTTGATTATAACATTTCTTTTAGGAGTTTAAAAATTGTATAATCAATTTTTATCTAATAGTTTAAATTATTTTGAGCACTGCTTAAACTGCTCTTGAACCATTGTTAACTTTGTTTAGAAATGAACTGTTTTAAAAACAGTTTTACAATACAGTATTGTGAAAAAGTTAAGAAATGAGTGATTTTTTACTGTTTATTTTAATTAAAACTAAAATAGAATGAGGCAGATTTTTACTTTTCTCTTAGATCTAAGTTGAAATGAAATCTGGATTGAAATGAAAATCAATTCATTTGTTAGAAACGAAACGATTCTCAAAAATAGAATTGGTACATTATTAAGAATAAATGGAAATATTAATTTTGAAATATTTTTAAATTTAAATTATAACTTTTCAATATCTGACAAATGGTGTAATAGATAAAAAATAATTTTTTTAATTTGACATATAAAAAAATATCTATCAAAATATTTATAAAAATAATTAGAATTAAAACATTGAATAATTTATTAAATTTAGAATATAAGAAAAAATTGAAGATGATTAGATATTCGGCGACACATACTAAAAACATTACATTTTTTTACACAAGTGTCTCTAAAATGAAACACTCTTGAACAACTTTAGACTAATTTATATGAATTAAGCAAAACTGATTCAGTTTGGCTGTTTATTTCACAAAGGGAATCAAAGTCTTTAAATGCATTTTTCTCGATTTTGAAAATATTTTCCGGATTAATAATGTAATTGTTTTCGGCAAACGGCTTACTTTTTTGCCTTGAAGTAGTTATTGATGGGGAATTGATAGCTGAAGAGTCAGTAGAACTAATCGGATAATGAATATAATAATCGTTTGTCTTTTTTAAGCATCTCTTATTTTTTTTAATTTTTAATTCTGAACTTTTAATTGAATTGTCGTAGTCACTGTCTTTGCCCAGGGGAAGTGGAAAACGAATACTCGTAATGTTTGAATGATTCATATTGCAGCCATCTAAATTCCTTCTTTTAGATGAACACTAAAAAAAAATATTAGAAAGAGAAAATCCTAGACTGATCCTAGACTTAATTTAAAGTTATTTTTTTTTCAAAAATTTTCTTTTATAAAAAAATTTTCCCCTTTAATAGAAAATTACAGGTGAATAGAAGTTTGTGATCAAATTTTTAATAAAAAATTGTTTTCTTAAAAGTTTTTTAAATAAAATTTAGTTAAAAAATTTCTATAGTAAAGAAAAAATAATATCAAAATATTGTTTATTTGTTTAGAGGCTAGGTGCAAAATATGCACTGGTATAGAGCACTACACCGCATAACATTAAAATTTTTAGTAAAAATGATTTTCCAGATATTTTCTGTTAATTAAATTTATTGCTTAAATCTAATTTTTATTGTAAACATTCTTTATTTTTACTAACCTCATTTTAAAAATTATTTTTTTAAGAATTTTATTAATTTCAAAAGTTCGCACAAATATATTTAATAGAATTCCAATTCATTTTAAGTATTTAATACTTTGTTGCATCTCATTCACCTAAAATAAATAATTTTTCCGATGAAAAAAATTTAACATCATTATTTGTTTGATATATTAAAAAAGAAATCAAAGATTTATTAAAAGTTAAAATGATGCAACAAAGTATGTTGCAGTATTTGAATTTGTAATGCATTTCTTTAAAAAATTTTCAGACTACAGCTAAACTTTAAATCACATGGTTTGACGAAAAATTTTTATCTTGTCGACTTAAATTTTACTATTTAATATGAGCATTATTCCTAGTCAAAAGCATAACAAACAAAAAGAAGCTTCATAAACCCTTTTCAAAAGAAAAAAAAAGAGAAGAAAATTTTAAAACAAATTTTTATTTTATTCAAAATTTTTTCAAAATCTTTTTTATTTTTTTATATACTTTTGCATGTAAACAATTTTTTAAATTAAATGTGCAATTTTTGAAAAAAAAAAATCTTAAAAAAAAAGGTTGAAATTAAATTTTACTTATATTGAAAAATAAATTGAAGACTGTCACCTTTTTTAAAGAGAAAGAATCATCGAATATTGACTTGATCAGACTTTAAATAAATTTTGATTTAAATTCAGCTTAATGCTTTTTATTAGCTTTTTTTTTTATAAATTTGTTACTCGAATACCAGGCAATTTAGAAGAGTAAAGTTGACTCAATATTTTACAGAGTTGATTTTTTTTTAAACTATTTTGATTATTTAAACAAAAAGCCATTTTCAGAAAATAAAATTTTTAAGTTTTGCAGAGTTCAATTAGTTAATGGAAACAGATTTTTATGAATCGAAAAATTAATTTGCAACTATAAGACTTAGATTAGAAACAGGCATAAGAACTTTTTTTTTTGGGTTTCTTTCGGGTTCCTAGACTAGACTCGGTTGTTTTTTACCCATTTTTCAAATTATCAGTTCAGACCTATTTGTTGGTAACCTGAAAATGATATAATGGATAAAAGATTATCGAGCCTGGTACATGCTACCGAAAAAAATGAGTAATTAATAAAAAAAAAGTGCTAATCTCTGTTTCTAATCTAAGTCTTAAAATTGCTTGTGGTGTTGGGAAGTGATTAGAAATTCGATTTACTTTTTTATTTAACACTAGGCGATGCCACTTTGACATATTACGAGTTTTGATTCATCAAAATGTATAGTAAATTAACGTCTTTAGGACTGAAAACTTGTCTTAAGGTTTTTTTGTTGTTATTTACCAAAATTAAATCCTTTATTTTATTTCAAGATAAATTGACCAATATACTGAGAAGCACCAGTAGATGTGATTTTGACTTTTATCAAAAATTTTATGAAATGTTATGTGTTTTTTAAAAATTCTTCCTGAATTATAAAAAATAAAGCTTTCATGTCTTTAGTAGACCCTTTAATTGACAATGATTCATAATTGGACAAGGTTGAAGAGCTTCTTTTGTATGTATCACTTTAAAATTGAATTTTTTAATCCAATTTTTAAGATAATTTACAATGAGTTTAAAAATTTTTGAAAAGTTCATTTTAACATAAAAATTTAAATATTTTAATCTATTTAAAAAAAAAAAAGTTAAATAAAATAACTCGAAATTTAAAAGATAGCATTGAAATGTGTCAAAATGACATCGCCGATGCTTTTAAGTATAAAAAATTTCTGTGCTTCCTAGTGTTAAAAAAAAAGAAAATATTTACCATTTGATTAGGTAGAATTTTTTTTGTTTTTGAATTAGATTCATTTAAATTAGGTACATGGTTGGCTCTTTCTTGGCTGTATTGAAAAGCCGAATGTGGACGATGCAGAGAATCCAACAAGCATTTAATGTTTGTCTGAATATTATCCAATTCAGCATCACTATTTGATTCTGTGTCGTTAATTAATTTTTTAATAAAATTAAACTCTTCTTCCTTTTCACTTTTTGCTCTTTCTTCCAAACTATCAAGCATAAAGTACTTGAAATCAAAGCTTTTCTTGTCCATATTACGATTGTTCACTTGTGACAAAAGGCCAAATTCATTTTTTTTTCGATGATTTTTAGTCGATTTAAAATAATATGAGTTTAAATTTAGATTTTTTTTTTCACTATTGTCACTTGATTTAGCCGAAGCATCACTACTAGTCTCGACTTTGAGAGACGAGGCTGGTATTTTAGTAGTGGTCGTGGTAGTAATGGTCTTGTACACGGGCAATTCCGTGCACGAGCACTTACAACAGCAACAATGATACTTGGTCTGCTCGACAGACTTTTTTAAAGGTATCATTTTTAGTTTGTACTCATTGCTATGCCGTTTTGAGCTCAAGGAGCCAAAATCGTGCACTGGCAATTTTTTTAAACTGTGTCTCTTTCGTTCATCATTTAAACATAAATCTTTTTTTTTCAATATTTTACTAGTTCGCTTCGTCTGATACGCATCTAGACTGCTAGACGAAGACAAACTTGAACTAGACTCAATTGTTTTTCTTATAGGCTCTAGATTTACATAAGAAGTTCTTTTGTCTTTTTCTAAATTGCGACTAAATATTTTTTTAAATACATTATTATCATCTAGTAAATAATCTGCATTTTGTCTCAATTGATTATCGTCCAAACTATCTGATTCCAAATGAGATATTTTTGTCTTGTATTGAAATCGGGAATTTTTTCGACTAGTATCTACTGAAGACAAATCGGACTCATTCATTGAACTTAAATTGTATTTTTTGTTCAAATTTTTGATTAATGTGAGCGCTGGTAAATTGGATCTTTTGGCCTTGTTATAACTGTTTGTCTCACTGGGACTTTCAATAACTGGCATGAAACTGTTGTAGTTTAATCTATCGGTTTGTTTCAAAGCTGACCTTTTCATAATATCATTATCTTCATCTTCTTCGTCTTCATACTTTATTTTAAACACTGCATTTGACATGGATATTTCTGTATTGATTCCAATTTCATTTGTTTGAACCAATTTGTTTGATTCATTGTGCAATACTTCATTTTTAAACGTGCTTATCTCGTTTATAGTTTTGTCTATTTCTGTTTTAAGCGCGTTTAATTTGTTAAATTTGCTCTTTTCTGAATGAGAGCCCGAAGAAGATGAGGAGTTTTTTTCGTCAAATGGCGAAAAAAGCCTCAAATCGTGACTGTACGAGTTGCTTAATTGACTAGTCGATGGTTGTACAATTTTACTATGAGATGACAATCGAGTTGAAATTGAATTTTGTGCTTGTTTGAAATTTTCCATCAATCTAGTCACTCTTTCTCTACTTGGGTCTATGTTTGCCAGATGAATTAGCGGCAAAAAAAAATGCGACCAGCTGTCATTAGCCTGGGTTATAATCTCTTTGAGATGCTTGTTTGTATCCCGATTGGGACTTGGCGAACGCTTTTTATCAAATATATTCAGACAATTGCTTTTTGAGAAGGATTTTTTGGTTGACTTGGTCTTGCGACCGAGTGATTCGGCCCGGAACGGTGGTTCGATCACAATCGAATCGGTGAGCGGCTCTGCGAATCGCTCTGGATTGGCCGTCCGATCGAGCAAATCAATTGTCAAACGTTGCTCATCTTGGGTTATTTTTAGATTTAATTTTGATTTTTTGGAGCTCTCACCCAAGCTGGATTTCGAATTGGGTGGCATTTTAGTCAGAAGCTTGTAAACCAATCTATCACATTAGGTTCTTGGTGTCATCTAAACAAAACAAAGAAAAACCTAGGCTAAATTTTAAAATCAAATTATCTGAGCTGCTTATAAATCATTATAGAAATAGATGATTAATTTATTAAATTACTTTTTGGTGTTAAATTTATGATGTCAATAAGACTTGAGTGGACTCAAGCGAGCTAGCTATTTGCTCGACATGCAATCCAGCGATTACTGAGCAAATACAATTTCTAAGTTGAGATTAATCTACTTGGAAAGAAAGAAAGATCTGTTGATTTTAGCCTTACTCTAATCGATATGCAAATTTATAAGCCTAAAATTGGTCAAAAATTTGCCCAATTTTGCTTATCTTCACGGTTATATCTTTGCTATGTCTATGTTTATTTAGAGCTGATTTTTGTGAGAAAACAATTTTTTAATAATTGCTTTGACCCCTACCATTCAGAATCATATAATAAAATTACTCAATTAAATTGAATTTTTTTTTTTTATTTAGCCAAAATTAGAAATACAACATTTAATTATTTATTAAACAAAAAAAAATTTCTCAAAAAATAAAAAATTTAATAAGAAAGACTGTTCATCAAGTCTAGTCCGAAAAAGTTTCAGTAAGATGGAACAATTTTTAGTTGTCTTTTGTTGTCAAAAGAAATTTATTTATGAAAAAAAATATATTAATCGGTCCGTAGGGCTTAATTTTTTCTCTAAATTAATAAAAAAAAAAAAGCAACTATTTTACAACGATTAAAATCACAAATTAGACTGTCAGTTGAATTAAATTAGCCATTTATTTAAATATAAGCATTGATAAATTAACATCTTTTCTAGAATTTTAGAGCTTAGGGATTTTAAAATTTGATTTAACTTACAATTTGTTGGTCTTAAACAAACGCTTTACAAGCAAACAAGATTATTTTTATTATTTTTGTTTAAAATATAGTTTGGGAATAAATCCCGGAAAGGGCTGAGTGGCGTCTAGCTTTTGTTTAAATGTAATAGACAATTTAAAAAGTGAATAAAATAATTTTCAGTATAAAAAAAAAAACAAAAATTTAAATAATATTGCCCAGAAGCTGCCTAAATTTAATGATTAAAATTTTACCTTAAAATCTTTATCTTTTTTGAATCTCTGTAAATGAAAAGAATATAAAAACAGTTAAACTCTCGTTTAATGTATTCAACTATTTTCTAAAAATAAAAAATATTGAATTAAATTTAACATGAGCGTGACCATGATTTATCAATAAACCATCAATTTAGAGCACTTTTTTAGTAGACCATTATCAATTTAACTGACCTATTTAAGAATAAATGACCAAAAATTACTTATTACTTAATTTACTTAATAAGTGCCATTTTGAATCAAAAGGATGTCATTTAAACTGATTTTTTTTCATGAGCATCTTTCGGTACAAATTTTGGGTATCACTTGGAAAGAGTGACAAATAATGAAAAACAAGTTTTTAGACATATTTAAATGCTATTTTGTTTAAAGGTAATTTTGTTTTTTAATTTAATTCGATCAGTGTTTGTAATTAAGCGACTACATGGAATGTTATTAATTCCAGAAGAAAGAACATATTTTCTTCCCAACAAAAAAAAATTAATTATTCGATTAATACCTTAAGTAATGCTTGGTTGAACACTGATTGCTCAAAGTTTTTATCTAAAAAAAAACCTAAACAAAAAAGATGATTCAATTTAAATGTTGTTTATTTAAATAAATCACAACAATTATGGCTAATTTTTTCCAATTTTTTTTTAAGTAAAAGAAAATCAATTAATCAATGTGTTTATCTTAACGAATAATTTTGGAACATTTTCATTTTATATTCTAAAATAATTTTTTTTAGTTGAATTTTGCTATTGATGGTCAATCTCGATTTCTAAATAGTAACTAGATATAAACCTATTATTAATTATCTTTCCATTAAAATGCACATCATTTGACCTCGTTTTGGAGATCGATGATCACTTTTAATTTGGATCTGGTTCCAATACTACATCAAAATATTTAAAACGACCCCTCTTGATTGTTGAAAGTAATTCTAAATTTTATTTTTACTTATTTTAAATGTATATCAAATGAAGCCGAAACCACGGCTAATGACATATTAATTTTCTCTCGGTAAAAGAACCCATTATCAATGATATTTTAATTTAAAAAAAAAAGCATTCAAGTTTTGACATTAAATTTAACTTTGTCTAATTTAACTTAAGAATATTGAAGGCTTAATCTCAATAAAAATGCATTGCTCTTGAACTTGATCTAAGAGCCGATCCAAACAATTGAATTAATAAGCGTTCTTCTAAATATTTATGGTTTAGATTAGAAATTTAAAATTAATACAACTTTTTTTTTTTGTAAATTTTGTTTAGTTTATTGTTAATTAATAAAAAAAATTGATTATCTAAATAAATTTCAAAACCATGAGACTTATGCTTCACTTGAAAGTATTGATGGAAAAAATAGACCCATGTTTATATCAAATCATACATCTATTTTTATAAATCAGAATAAATAGAATTTAAAAAAAATATAAAAGACTGAAATTCTGGCTTAAATGGCATATAATTGTTTGACTACTTCAGATTATCCTAATGGAGATTTTATTAGTGTAATCAGTATCATGTTTCGTAAAAGAATAGCAAACACTGCGTATTCTTAAATTTAATTTATTTTTAGCAAAATTTTGGGTTAGTTTGAAATAAAATCTCGTTTAAATTTCAGTATTCTATGTTCTACTAAAAAAACAAAGACGCTGAAAAAAAAAACAAAAACAAAATAGGAAAATTCCGTCGTCTTGAAAAATAATTGTTTCTTAGGGCTTTATTTAATTTGTTTCATTAGGCAAGCAGAACTATTTTTGTTAAAGCTCAATTTATCATTTGTTAAATACCACTTATTAAGATTTTTTTGTTATTCTTTTTAATTAAATGTAATCTAATTAAACAAGTTAATTTAATCTCAGTATTTCTAATGAATTTACAAATAGCTTATGGTATGATATTGTTCATAAGTTTATCAAAAACAAATGGTCAAACAAATTTGTCGATTCTTTCTAACTAATAGAATGATTAAAACTAACAAATAATTTCTATTACGAAAATAATCTTGACCTGATCTCTAAAGAAAAATTTCTAGCAATTTTTTTTAAATTGAAATTGAAGCTTCAAAAATTAAACAAAATCAAAATTTTTTTTAAAATTGAGATTGGGAGAAATATTTAATTGTTGAAAAAAAAATGATTGATTTATTAGAATCTCATGATTTAGATAAGAAAATTGTTGACCTAGTGTTAATTAAATGATTGATTTTTTAAATTTGAACTATTAGCTCAATGAATACTATCTATCAAATTTTGAATTTTTTTTCCTATTAAAAAGTCTATTGTCGCTGAATGAAGGTCTTGGTTGAAGTTGTGAACGAAAAAGTTTTGAGAAAAATTTCCAAAATAGAATAATTGAATATCTAATAAAGCTTAATTTTTGTTTAGAATTAGATAACTTGTAAACAATATACAAAATTTAAAAAAAAAACAAAAACCAAAATCTATTTTTTTGTTTTATGCATTTGTATCAAAATATTTGAATTGAAATAATGAAACTTTTAAATACAAATGTTTGATTGGTAAAAACTCAACAAGTTTGGTAAACATAAACCCATCTTTTATTAAATTTCAAAGACAACTAGAAAAATTTTGAAACAACTACTAAAAAATATTTTTTCTCTGAATGATTTTTTTTATCTAGAAAATATTTTTAATAATGATTTGTAATTCATTCAAAGTTTTCTTGTTATATTAAATGAGATATAATAAAAAAAAAAAAGAAAATGAAAAAAACTAAAAATAAAATGACTTTCATTTTTTCGAATAGAAAAAATTTAAATTATGATAAAAACAAGCAGATTAAGTAGTTAAAGATGAAATTAGAAAAAAGTAAATTTAAAATTCATTTTTCTATTTGTTTTGCATGCAATTTTGAATAATTCAAAAAATTTTGATTTTACTCTTTTTAAGCAAATCCCTGTTTTATAATTTGGTTTTAAACGTTTTTCAAAAGGCTTTGCTAATATTTAAGACACTTTTACCCATACAAGGGAATTTGTAAAAAATTTAAAAAACACAAAAATGTTCTTCTATCTTCAAAAAGTTCTCTCAATTTTTATTTTAAATTTTTTTTGTTATTTGATACGAAGAAAAAAAATTGACATATGAAAATGACAAGTAGTCACTGGCTTTAAACCAGAAACCAAGTAAACCTTAGTTTCAATATAAAACAAATAACATGCAAATATTATGACTTGATTATTTGTATTTTAGTCTAAATATCTTTTTAAATTAAAAAGTTTTTATTTTAAAATAACCATTTAAACTCAAAATAAAACAGATATTAAAATTTAAAGAAAGAAAAACTTGGGTTTGTACTTTTTTTTTTTATAAATTAATATTTTTATAATTTAATAGATCTAATTCTTAAAATAATTCAATAAAGATAATTTAAAAGACAAAAAAAAGCGTTTTTTGGTTTCATATTTGAATAATAAATAGTTTAGTCACACAAGCAGAGGGTCTCAGGTCCTAATGTTGCTCAAAAATGTGCTGGAAAAGGTGATGAGCGTCTCCCCATTATCCGCTAGGATAGAAAAGCGAAATTTTTTGATACTTGGTTAAACTCTTATTTTAATTTTAAATATAAAATTAGATAATTTAAATTAATAAAGCACTTGTAATTATTTTTCAGTAAAAAGAGTAAATATTTTAAATATACAATTATTAATATAAAGAAACCAAGTTAAATATAAGGTAGTTTAAGAGGGTTTTTTACTTATCAAATTTAAAACAAACGTTTAATTTTAGAAACAATAAATGATCTTAGAAAAATTTACGATTTAAATAATGAAATCTTAAAAATAAGCAAATAATTATAGCAAATTAAACCAAGGAGTAAAAGCTGAAATTTTTTTATTTTGTTCCAAAATTTACCCGACAACTATTTTAAAATATGTCAAGTATTGTTTTATCTTTAATTTTTTTCTTTGTTCTAAATATCTTTATTCTATTCTAAATGTTTAATCAGAAAGAAGGAAAATGAAAAAAAAAACTCAAAATCTGAATTTTACAAAACAAATATTTTTTCAAAATTCTATTCTTCTGCCGGGGTCATTAAACTTAATTTGTTGTTTAGAAAAAAATATTTTTTAATCAAAATTATCATACAAAGACAAATTTTAATTAGTGTATGGAAAAATTTCATTCAAATTTTTCTCTGAAATGATAATGATCACAATGAAAACTACCTTAATTAATAATAATTTAAGACTTTATTTTTTAATTTAGTTAAATTTTGAATAAAAGTTTAAAAAATTAGCAAATAATTTTTTTTATATTTATCATTTTAATACTTTATCTCTAATTTCTTACTAATCTAAACTTAATCTTTACTATGTATGCATTATTATTATTATTAAAATATTTTCAAAAACAGAAAAACTGAAATTCATCTTTATTTAACTTGCCAATATGTTTTAATTTAATTTTTCTTTAATTTTAATAAATAATAACCCTAAGGGGGCGAAGGCCTATGGTTAAACGTAAAAAAAATCCTCTTAAAATTAGATCTAGATATCAATTTGAGACAAAGTAGACTAGCATTGCTTTAAAAAGCTAAAATATATCAATCATATGTCAATTTTTTGCCAATATTTAAGCATGTTTTCTCTTTCCTGCAGTTTTAGAGCAATATTTTATTAAAATGAACTAAAACTAAAAGAAGATGTCTTTTCTCAATTGGTAATATTAATTAAATCAAATTAATAATTAATAATAGATTAAAGTAGATTAAGAAGTGCAAGACTACATGTATCTAGCTAATCCTTTAATATTTTTCCTAATTTAAATGCTCTTAATAAATTTAGTTATCAATTTTTTTATATGAAAAATGTGTCGGACTGATAGGATTTCTTCGGTAGTAAAAAATAAATTGAAATTTGAATCCAATTTAAAAATAAAAGCAAGCTCTAATAGGCAACATGTTTTTTTCTAAACAATTTAAAACCTGTTTTCTAGCTATATCTTAGATTAATTTTTAAATGACACTTAGAAAATAATTAAATACAACCAATTTGATACAATAATTCATCCATGTCTACTTAATTCACTATAGACAAATTGCGTTAGTTCTAGACATCAAGCTTTTATTTTGTAAAATTAGATTTGGTATCGATAAGAATTTAATAAGAATTTAACTAACCTAAATAAAATTAGAATTTGATAATAAATCAACAGTAGATCAAAATAAAAAAGTATTTAAAATTGAAGGGATTTATATTTTTGGTCACAATTCTAGAAAGTACTATTTAAATTAATATAAAAAAAAACAGCCAAGATTCTTGTAAAAAAAATTAAATAAATTTAAAGTTAAATTTTAGCTTAAAATTGGCTTAATTTAAAAAAAAAAATCAAAAAATTTAAGATTTTAATTTAACAAAAAATTATTTGAATACTGAAAAAAATTTATTTATTTCTTTTTTTTTTAAAGTAGTTTTAAGAATCAAAATCAATTTTATTTATAAAAAAAAATTAAAGAGTTTTTTTATTTTGGACAGTGATAGTTTTGTTTTTCGAAAAAAAAAAATAATATTTTTCATTAAAATTCAATTTCTAGTTTGCCAATGTTCAAAAATATAAATTTTGAGCGTATAATTGATAATAATATTTTCAAAAAAAATCTAGGCTTCTTCTTACTCTCATGCGTCCCAATTTAAAGCTTTTGATCTCACTTTATCGACACTTGTTCTCTTCTAAATCAAATCCTAAAAACAAAAATTTTTTAATTCAACTCTTATTGCATAAAATTTTGAAAACGCTTGACTGACTTTGTCTTTGACTTGATCTTAGTTATTCAAAAATCAAATAAAGCATTTAATTTATTTAATTAAAATCTAAATACTTGATTAAAACTATTCTCCCGAATAATCAATTACATAGGAGCCAAACGATATTTTTTTATCATGCCGACAGGTTATTTTTATTATTTATAATCAATTATTAATTGAAAAAAAAATTATTATTTTTTTAAAGGTCAAAGTAAAAAAGAATAGAAAATTTAAAAAATTATATTTTGAACGAAACAGTCAATTTTATTTTATTTAAAAAAAAGTTCTCAATCACCCATTTAACTTGATATATCATTTTTAGTTTTAATTAAATTTTAGTGCAGAAAAACATACTTAAAACATAAAATATCAAGCGAAAAAACCTAAATATTAAGATTATCATTTCAAAATTTTTTAATAACAACAAAATATAAGCAAGAATATAATATAATTATTATTAACAACTTATATGAATAATTTTTTTTTTCAAATTAAAAATTATAATATTTTAAGAGAAATTTTATTTTTGTTATTTTTTATTTTAAAAATTTCCGATTTTTGCTTAAAAGAAACTTTTCTAGAAATGAATTTTTTTTTCAATGACCGAGTTTAAAGAATAATCTAAGACAGTCTAAGACAGTGATACTAATCTTCTGTTATAGAAATCATAATTGAACAAATTTTCATTAATCATATAAGCAAAAAAAGTTTTAAAAGTTAAATATATTTTTTCAATGAAGTTAAAGCGAGCAAAAATATTTTATCAATAAAGAATTAAAGACAATTCTTTATTCCGATGATTATTTTAAATATATTTTACTATAAATAATTAGGATATTTAATTATGTCGGTCTAGGACATTTAGAAATATGCCTAGCTTGATTTTTGCATAGATAAAAATTTGTCTATTTATAATTAGCAAGTCCAGCTAAGTTCGCTTCTGGAAGAATTTTATTTATCATTTTGTGTATATGAGTAGAATTAAATTTTTTTTCGATGCAAAAATATAAAGAGCTAACACGCCATTATAATAAACGAGAAAATAAATATTTCAAAAAATATAAATTATTCTTTATATATTTTTTATTTTCTAAAAAAATTAATTTATTCCAACAAAATTATTTCTAGAAAATCAAAAAAAAAAAATAAAGAAAAAAAAAAACATATCTGAATGATCAAAATAGTAGAAAAATGAAGCGAAATTTGGAAGCGCCTGAACAAAAACCGGACTGTTCGAATCACATTAACGGCGCACACATACCGTCAATTTTCAATCCGGTTGTTTCAAATACAAACATTTTTCAAAATGGACTTACAGATGTTAGCGCTTTTAATCAACATTTAATAAGTAATCTCACAACCAGTTTGTTTTTGGAGCCACACAATGTTTGGTCTAAGCTTATTTCAGATCTCGGCCTAGGTCCGACTTTGATGAACCAAAATTTTCCTCTCACAAATTTGAGACCGTGTGAGGAGAAACGAAAAAAAAATTCATTCACTATCAGCAATTTGATTAAAAAGTCAGATGATTTACCTTTAAATCTAAGCAAAAATAAGAATGAAACAAAGAGTCAATTATCAAAAGTGTTTGTCGAACCTGTTCTTAAAAAAAAAGAAGAAATTCAAAATCACAACGAGAATACTAACAGAGAGTTCAAACTAGTTGAAAACAAATTAAGACTTCCTCTCAGATTTGGGTATTTTTTTTTTGAAATAATTAATCGAGTTTAACTAAAAAAGCATCTTAGTTTCAAAAGAGAGACTCTAGTCAGGGAATTGACAGGCAGTGGTGTCAAAGGAGAAATAATTTATCTTTCACCATGTGGTAGAAAGCTAAGAAATTTTCAAGAAATTGAAAGAGTTGGCAAATTTAACTTTTTTAAAGAAAATTTAACTTTAATTATTATTTTTTAGTATTTGTACAAATTTTACACTGATCAAAAAGTCAATTCATCTAAAATTCAATTAACTAAAGAGAATTTTACTTTTAGTTTGAAGTATATAGTTGGTAATTATCTATTAATATCAGACGAAAACAAATGCTTGGATTCTTCAATAAATCATAACAACATCAAGGTAATATTTTTTATTAAAAATTAAAAATGAGAATGGGAATTTTTTGAAGTTTATCATTAAAGCTTAATTATTTGTAATGTAAAAAGAAAATTTGTAATTTTCTGATTAAGTGATCATTTAATTTTTGCCAAGAAAATATCTTTTTTTTTATCACTGTACTGTTATTCTTTAAAATAAGCAAATAAAATAAAATTGATTATATTTATTTATTTGTTTATCTACATCAAGCTTATTTTCAAATTTACTAAAATTAAAAAAATTTAAATTCAAATTTTTGTAAAATTAAAATAAGTTAAAATATGAAAGAAAATATAGAAAGAGGAGCCATTCATTTTGTCATTTTTTTATCGAAAATAAATGTGAGAAAATCATTTAATTGAAAAATAAAAAAGTTTATATTTGAAAAGTCATTTATATTAATGAAAAAGTCCAACAAATTTCTTAAAAAAATCTAATAAATTTTCTTTTTTGTATTCAAATAAAATAAATTTTAATTCATCATTTTTTTTCTTGGAAAAACAGCACCATGCTTGATCTATTCAATTTAAATTTCGGTTAAATGTTACTCTTTTTGTAAATGTTAAATTAATTTATCAATAGTTGGATGACTATTAACATTCTGAGAAAATGCCTTCAATATTATTCAAGTTTTCAAGTATTAGCATTTTCAAAATTAAAAAAATTTACTATTCAAATATTAATATTTCAAAATACTAAAAAAAAAAGTAGAAAAAAAGAAAAATTGCAAAACCAAATTTTTTAAATTTTTTTCTCTTTTTAAAAAATATTTTTTTTTTCCTTAAAAACTTAATTTTACTGCATGCGGTCGTTTCGAAACTTTAATAAATTAAAATCGACCTATAAGGGCATTTAAATGCTTATTTTAATTTTTTTTTTCGCGGTTATGAATCAGTTTATGGTGCGGTAAAACGACAAATTCTTGGGTTTACCACATGGTTATTACCGGATCCTGTCTTAGGCGCGAAAAATCTTTTTTATTCAATTTTAATTTTTTTTAACATGAAATGACTGGGATTAGCCGCATTGCGGTAGTGGCAGGGCTAGGTATTAACTGCTGCGCCTATGCGCAAGAGTTTACGGTATGACTTGACTTGAAATTGTTCCAAATTCTTATTTTATTGAAGCCATGCCAGAAGACTTATTAACTCTTCTTTTATTTAATTTTATAAAATAATTATTACAATTTAAAAATAAAAATTAAAAAAAAAATTTGCTAAAAAAAATAAGTTTTTATAATCAAAAACTGGGGATACTTGCATTTCAAGATGGTTGATAAAATTCAATTTGTTGAAGAATTGAAGCATTAACAGTGAAAAAATTTTAAAATTAATTTAATAGTTAAGTCTTTTGAGTTGAAAAAATAATTCGGATATTTTTCAAAGTCAAGTTACTGACATGACTTTGAAAAGACTTTAAAATGACTTTTTTTTCTGACTTTTGCACAAGTCTGATATTAAATAAAGGAGTCAGGTATTCAATATATCTTGATTTGTAACTCGTTTTTTGATTCCTCTACTGGTGTGGCAACGAATGTAACAAAATGAATAAGCCCTTTTTTAAGGCCACGTGATGTGCTTTGATATGTGATAAGCCTTGAATTGCAGAGCTCCTTTAATTCATCCACCATGAGATCAAATTTTAATTTTGATTCAAGTTTAATTGCTAAAAATTTAGCTTTTTCAAATGATTTAAATGTTATCATTTATTATTATGTCAAGACTAGCTTCTTTTTTTAATGTTTAATGCTTTTATTTCAGTTTCCAGTTTTTGAAAAACTAAAAAAAAAAATTTTTAGCTGATATTTGGAATTTTATAGTTTGATTTTATATATTTAGATAAAGTAAAATTACTTTTCAACAGATAATATCATCTTCCATTTGAATTACAACATCTTTTAATTGCATTTCAATCACCGTTTTGAGATTTCATTAATAAATAAGAATAAAAATTTAATCAAATAATCAGCAATAAGAAGAAACTACCGTATAACCTTGTAGAGAAGCACTTGGACTAAAACCTAAAACTAAAATTTAAAAATTAATAATAATAAGGGGTCCTTTATCCCCAACTATTTGAGGTTAGGGACGAGATTTAGTCCAGACAATTCCAGCTCTCTCACAATCCTATTTTAAGTAATCCGTCCACTCTCTTTCTGGTCTTTCTCCTCCACGCTTTCCAGTTAAAATATCACCAAAAAGAACAATTTTTGGTAAACGTGTGTCTAGCATTCGTCGTACATATCCTGTCCATTTGAGCTTTATTGTTCTGATGATCTTGTTGTTTGACTGTAGAGTTTTTGTTCTGTCCGATTCTTCGAGGACCCATCACAAATCTTTTGTCACACGACTGAAAATAGTCAACTTGTTCAATCTTTTCACCCATGATTCTCAGAGTTTCGTGAACCGAATCTTTAATATTAATTGATATATTTTTTGTCTTCTTGATGTTGATCTAAAGTCACCATTTTAGCATTGTCACACCGAGGCGTTTCATACATTAAGATAGAGCCTTTTCATTTTCGCATAACATAAGATTTTAAAATTAAGTTTTTTAAATATTTATTAAAAAAAGAAACAAAATTTTTTTTTTTAAATTTTATTATATTTAATTTTTATCTCTGCTCTTAAATATGATTTTTAATATTAAGCTTTTCCTAGCTTTAAAAAAAAATCTGCATTTTATTTTAGTTTTTATTCTTGATTTTTGATTTTTAATTCGGCATTAAAAACCCGAATTTCGATAAGATAGGGTTTCTATGTTAACTTTTAATTTTTTTAAAAATTTTCTGCTTTTAGCTCGATACAGAAATTAATAAATTATTATTCAGTTTTAGTAATTTTTGAAAATAATTTCGAACAAGTTTTTTGGACCTAACACTCAAAGGACCGGCAGTGTCAATTTGACCCTTTTTTCAAAAATTCAAATTTTATTTTTTAGTTAACAATAAATCATATTTACATGTTTTAATGTTTGCTATAAAGCTTTGATAACGGTCTTTTAAATATTCCTCTTTTCATGTTACAGACTTTAATGGAATTAATGCAACATTTAAACAAAGCTTTTGTCAAAAACAGCCGGTCCTTTAAGTGCTAATATTTTCTATTATTTTTATAGCTTAATTTTTTTTTCTAATGTGACACTTAAAGTTTAGAAACTTGGCTCTGGTGCCTTATTTTCGGACTCTAAAGCTTAAAAGCTTAGTTCCCATTCATCAATCAAAATATAACTGAGTTTTATGCATTTCTTGTTAGCTAAAAATTATCTTTTAAAAAAAAAATATGAATTTTACTTCTATTGAAAATATTCAAAAAAAAAATTTTCTATTTTATTTTATTATTTTTTGTCTATTTAAAGGAAATAAATCATGTTGTACTTAATGAAAAAGAGATAATAACAAAAATTAGCGAGTTATATCCAGATTTTAAGCGTAGTTCAAGCGAAAATATCAGTCAACATACTTGTGAAAAAATTGATGATGAATTTTACAAGAATGGCTTAAATGATAAGAGAAATTTTTCCCATGACTTTAAGCAAAAAGAAAAGTATTTAATACGGGAAAAAAAAGCGCGTCTACGCTGGTTCAATTACATGATATCAAAGTACACAGATAAAAAAATCCAATCGGAATTTTGCAGCAACGAAGCCTTCTCAAGAACAAATCATGCTCAAATCGACGATATGCAA
Source organism: Brachionus sp. 'Tiscar' (assembly GCA_006352455.1). Classification (NCBI taxonomy): domain Eukaryota; kingdom Metazoa; phylum Rotifera; class Eurotatoria; order Ploima; family Brachionidae; genus Brachionus; species Brachionus sp. 'Tiscar'. The sequence goes on from VANL01000253.1 coordinate 38,083, forward strand.
CAAAATTTTTTGTCCGATCTACCTGAATACAGCTCTCTAAACACTTTGACTGGACAAAAAAATTTGTCATGGTTAGCTGATGCGTTTCAGACAATTGAATTTGTGGCCAACTTTGCTGCCATACTTGCTAAAGATGGCTCAATAGAGAATCAAATCGATTTAAGCATTCTTCTTTCATTTCCCAATTTTTTTCTATCGCTAAAAAATTTAAAATACAAAAAAGAATTAAATGAATTGGTTCAAATGATGCTAAAAATACTGCTCGATGACCACATAGTAGAGCCGAGTGAAGAATTAGATGATGACCAGACTTTTATGATCTCAAACATTCGAAACTTTGAAATGAATGAATCCACATTTAGCGAGATACTGAGGCTTTATTTTGTCAAGTCCTTGAAAAATTTAAAATCTCATCGAAATAACTGTAGATTTGAAATAGACACTACCAGCAATCTTGAAAAAAAAATTCAAATATTTGTCCAACAACTTGAAATAGAACATTTTGATTATCTAAACATTGAGACAAAGGCCGCGCTACTAGCACATTTGAGCGATGATCTGCTTCAGAATTCATCTTTTTTACAAAATTCAACTTTGGACCAAGAGTTAAGGCGACCAAATGTGATATCAGATTACATTGAGGAAATCATAGAAAATTTAAACAAATTAAAACAGGAAAAAATACAAATAAATCACAAAATTCGTCATTCACCAGAATCAGATGAAAAAATGCACAAGAAAAAGCAACTTGCACAGGAAGAGATTTCTAGCTTTCAAAAACAGCTTCGCTCAGGACAATTTTTAGGCCAGGATCGATTTAAACGAATGTATTGGAAGTTGAACAGCTTTAAACCAGTTTTTATTCAATCCTATTTTCAAGGTAATCTACAAGATAAAATAGACTTGAGCACAGATCTAAATGATGTAATAAACGACTTGATTGATCAAGTAGAAACAAATTTAGAAGAAGAAAATGTGATTAGAAAATTTGGTCATTTAATTAAACTGAATCAAGAGCCATTTAGTTTTAAAATAAACAGTGATTGTGGCGAATTTTTTCTCTTGAATTTTAATGATATTGAAATTCTGGTTAGAAATATTTTTTGGAATTCAAAAAGAGAAACTATTCCTAGTGATTATGTGAGCAATGAATATGATTCAAGTGACAAATGGTGGATTTATGAACGAGATTGTTCACAAATTCTAAATTGCCTGTCCACTCATGGCTTTCGTGAAAAAATTTTGGCCCAAAATTTAAATCAAGTAGGAGAAATTGGCTCGGATGAGAATTTTTCAGAGAAAAAAATTGATTTAAATCAAGCAAAACAAATTCGTAGTGAAAAAGCCAAAATATTGAAGCAAATTATAAGTCTGGAGAATAAGGTTTACAATGCTAACCTGCAGCTACCACAAACTGATCAAGGCGAATCAAATTGTGATCCAGAAACATCTGATGAAGGTCAACTTATCAAATGTGCTAAGCAGAGATTGCTCAAATTGGAAAAATCTATTGACAAACGCTATCTACAGTATCCTTTTTCATTCAAAAAAAAATTAAGCAATTATAAGCTAAAGATTTCAAATGAAATTGATCAAGTACTTTTGGAAAAGGTTGAACAAAATATGAATAACAGTAAAATAAACATGTCAATCAAATTAAATCAGGATATACGCGCTTATATGAGAAAAACTGATGCAAATAGAAAAGAAGACAAAAATGTGAATGTTACCGATGAATTGCTTAGATGGAGACGCTTGGTCAATAATTCTAAAACATCAAGTCAATTAATGATTTATTTAAATCAATTGAATAAATATATCGAATGGGATAAGTCGATTATGAAAGCCAGCTGTCACATATGCAGCTTGGACGATAATGAGGAAAGTCTTTTACTTTGTGATAACTGTGACTTAGGCTATCATACATACTGTTTTGTGCCTAAAATAGAACGGTAAATTTTCATATAATTTTGAAAAATTTTTTTATCACTAAAACACAAATAATTTTTATTTTTTTTTAAAATAGATAAACAAAAAAGGTTAAGATAATTGTTTTGAAATTATTATATTTATATTAATGGTTTTTTTTGGGGCGGGTAAATTAAATTTTGTTCATTTTTAAATCAGTGGTAAAAAAAGACTGCGAATCTATCGCGTTAAGCTTCCTGTAAACTTATACAGATTAATTTTGAAGTTATCAATTGATTCAGAATTGACGATTGATGATGTACTGAGGTAGACTATTCCAAACATTAACAACTTTATTTGTTAAAAAATGAAATCGTTGCATAAAACTTTTCACATCTTCTCTAACATTACGTTTGTTATGTTTTCTTGAATCTTTTAGCAATCATACCAAAATAGGATTTTCACGATTGATGCAATATTTTATTTTGTTAGTCCACTTCAAGTTAAATTAAATATAAATACCTAGATCTTTATTTAAAAGTTGTTTGATCTCTTATAAATTATACAATTAAAGGAAATATTTTTCGATATTTAAACATATTTTGTTCATATAATATTCGTAATTGATAGAAAGACATTTTTCATAGAAATAAATTTTCCTAGAAAATCAATTTGTAGAAAATTATTTTTCATAGATTTAATTTTTAAACTCATATTTATGATGAAATGTGCTATTTTTAACACTTAACTATTAAAATAAAATATCGACTCTAATTCTTTTAAAATTGAAATTTGAAGAATATTAGAATTTATATATTATATTTATTATATGATTGACATTTTATTAATTTTAAATACTTGAAATAATTTTTTATAAATTTTTTAGACAACTATTCTACAAATTTTTATTTTCAATGAGTATATTTTTTCTAGGAAAAAAAATATCTATATTTCTCGTTCACCATAAATCAAATAAATATTTAAGGGGTAAGAAGTTTTTTTTTTGTATTAAAATCTCACATTGTCCTGGGTGGATGATTTCCTTCAGATTGCTAAGAGTGGACATGCTAATAGGCACAGCAGCTAAAAATGGATTTTAAATTCTACTTTAACCACGATGAACCTAATTCCATTCATTTCATGTTAAAAAAAATAGAAAAGGAAAATTACCTATTATTAACTAATTTTTGAAGTTTTTAAAAGTCAAGGTTTCAAAAATTTAAACAAAGTTTTAAAATTAAATGAACATATAAAGTGTAAATTTTTTTTTTAATTTTTATTTTAAAAAAAATTTAAGGAATTTAAAGTGGCACAATTTTATATATTTGTCTAGAATAAAACTTTTTTCTTTAGAATTCCTGACGGAGACTGGTATTGCTTCAAATGTATAAGTAAATTTTTGGGACATAAACAAATGTGCTATGTATGTGGTCGAGATGGCACGATGCTTAACGAAAATGTGAAGCAAATTTTAAGCAAATGCGAAAAGTGTACTTGTTCATTTCACAGTAAATGCTTACCAAATGCAAAATTTTTCAAGACAACTTACAAATGGCATTGTATAAATTGCCTTTCAGTAAGAAATTAGAAAAATTAATTAAAAAGCTTTTTTTTTTAATAAAATTTTTAAAAATTTTTAGAACAAATCCAAAAATATTAGAATAGATGATTCTGATTTTCAAAAAATGCCAAAAAAAAGAGGACGAAAACGAAAATGTCCTCCATTTGAAGATAACTCTGCTATTGATGATTCTAAAAAGATCAAAAACCAAAAAGAAAATGAAAAAAAAGAAGTCAATAATTCGCTTAAAAAGTTTAATTCGTTTAGTGAAAGATTGACTCTTAAGAAAATAAAGCAGCAAAATGAGTCCGATTTGTATAAATGTCGAATTTTATTAAATGAACTAATTAGAAACAAAAATTCAAATTATTTTATGCTAAAAGTCAGTGAAAACCAATATCCTGATTATTATGAACTGATCAAAGAACCAATAGATCTGAATACAATAAAAGAAAAACTTAAAACAAAAATGTATCAAAATAAAGAACAATTTGCTTACGATTGTAGACTTATATTCGATAATTGTGAATGTTATAATGAAGATGATAGTCAAATTGGCCAAGCTGGTCACAAGTTGCGAGCGTTTTTTGAAACAAAATGGCTTAAATTATTTGATTGAAATTTGTAAAATGATCTTGTATACATGTTTTAAACTGAGTTTTGTTTTTATTTTAATTTTTTATTTCTTAGTCGAATTTAAAAACAAATTTCAATTTGTTGTTCATTTTATACTTAATTGTTTATAGATTAAATTAATTAAATAGAAATTTTCGTTCAATTATTTAAATTTTAAATAAAGTAAAATTATTATTAGAAGAAGATTTTTTTAATTATTTTCGTACTGTCAAATAAATTGTTTTGTTTTTTTATTTTATTTCATTTAGCGTCAATTCTGGCAATAAAGTAGAATTAAAAATTTTAAAATGTAAAATTAAAATTATGATACAAATTAGAAATTAGTTTCTTGATAGACTATTGTGTTGAGCTTTACCCGATTCAAATTTAACATCTTTTTTACTAAGTCGTATAATGGTTTTGTTATTTTTGCAAAATCTTTTACAAAAATTCTATAATAACTACACAAACCAAGAAAACATTGAAGTTATTTCTTAATGATTATTTGAAATAATCATTAAGGAATAACCTTGTGCGTTTTCTTGCACGAGCGACTTCTCTTAGGTTATTTCTAATTAATTAATTTAGATATTCATAGTGTTCATTTTTAAAAATACCTTTTCGTTCCTTTCTAGGGAGATCTAGGATGATTTTTGTTTAGTCATATTTCTTGTGTATCTTATATAATGAAGATAGGTAAAGATAGATGAAGCAAAGCTCTATATAGGCGATGAACAAGGCGTTAACTTTTTTAAATTTCTATTTCTTTGATTCTTTTTTTTATTCCAGTCTAGGTTGAAGCATTGATGACTGAGACAATTTTTGTATTCCCAGTGAAAGGTGTGGGTAGAATCAAAATATCGGTAAACTTTAAAAATAAAGCGCGAAAAGGCAAAAAAGTAAGCCCTAGAGTTAATTCCTTTTTCCCAAATCAAAAAAAGTTATTTAAATTGTTTGGCCTTGAGACTTGTGGATAGTTAAGGCATATATATGCTAATCTTAAAAGGGATGGTTTTCAAAACGTGATAGCGAGCGTCAAAACTTTTAATTGGGGTCCAATTATACAATAATCGTCCCTAGGAAAATTCTAGGACCAATATAATATTAAAAATCGATGATGAGATGGTAGTGTGTTATTTGATTTGTTGACTGGATAAATAATGTCTCGAAAAGTCCCATTGACTCCACTTAGTAAACCTTTGGAAGTTCAAAAATTTATTGTCAGAGTAATTTTTGCATTGATTCACAAATTTATTGCATTTTTTAAACCGTTAAGGTGGTCTGCACTAAAATTTTCAGTTAGAAGCAAATGATCAAGATATCAGTTAGAGCAGATTCAACTTGATCTTGAAGTTGCTTAAGTTTTAAAAACTCAATGCAAAACCAAAAAAAAAATTGTATATGCTAACATAAAAAAAATTATTTTTAAATTCAAATTTATTTATAAGCTCATGGGCTTGTATTTAATTCTTTTTTTAATACCTCATGAGCTTATATTTAATTTATAATAAATTAAGTATTAGGTTTTTATTTAAAGCCCTGGGCCTATATGTATTTAAGGGGGTGGGCTTATATCGTCGAAAAGTGGGTGCTTATAGGCTAATACTAATTTTTACGGTACTTATATATTTTTTTAAGTTAATATTCAGTATTATGTTCAAAAAATGTTTAATTCAAAATTTTCGAAAACTATTTTGAAAATAAACAAATGCGGTCTAGTCGATAGTGTTTTCAGGTGATAACAGAATATGTTAATAATTGGTACCATACCGATTATGTTAACATCCTGCTAACTTAATTGTTATCAGCAATTTATGTTATCAAAAATGATACATTAAAAAAATCAAAAATTTACATTTACATTTTTTTATTAATTGCTCTTTTTGTCATAATATTTATGATAAAATAGTAAAATTTAAAAATGATTCTTTTTAAAATTGCATACGGTCATGATTCAACAAAATTGAAGAAAATATAATTGAAAAAAATTTTACTTTATTTTTAAATTTTATTTTTTCTTGATAAAATGGAAATTAAACTAAATAAATGCCGCAATGAGCATAAGATTTATTTAAGATAATTGGAATATGGTGTTGTGCACTCAGTCGAGAAATGTCTTAATTTTAATTTTAAAAAATATGATAAAAACATGCAAGGAAAACTAAAATTAATATTTTATTATTTTGGACTAAATTTTTTCTTAAAAACTTATCAAATAAACTTTTCTTATTTTCAAAATGTCCTTAGTTAATTTAGGTTTGTGATAACATTTTATTTTGATTGATAACAAAATTTGGTTGATGATTTCTTTTGAAAAAAAAAATGTCAAAAATTATTCTATTAGAATGAAAAATTTTTTTTTTGAAAAACTTAATCTGCCATTTTCTACCAAACAAAAATGTGAAAAATTACAAATGCTAGGCAAAATTTTATTTTAAAAGGATTCAAAAATAAACCTTCTAAATATTTCTAAAAGAAAAACTTATTTCAATAAAGTAATTAGCTCAAGAGGTTAGCAAAAGGTAAAGATAAATAAACAAAAGTGGGTCATAAATGCTGATACTAAGAGAAGTTAGATTTTATCGATTTGTTAAAGTGTCGTGCTAAAGTTTCAATGAGCGTCCAGCTCACTATTTAAACTTGACTTTTTGATGTGTTTTATCAAAATTAGATTTATAAAATCTAAATTTAAAACTAGTTAAAAATGAAGCTCTTGTTTTTCGTCTATTTTATTTCAGCCATTTTGTTTTTTACATCATTACAAGCCAAAAAAAGTATTTTTTCTAAAAAATCTTTTAAGAGACTATATTTTCTCTTTTTTAAGCTGTTCAAAGTGGAAGATTGCCTATGAAAAAATCTGGCAAGCTTGAAAATGAAGAATATTTTGGAAAAAATTGGAACTTCAAAAAGATGAAAATTTATCCTTACTAAAAAATTTTGATTTTGTTATAATTAATTTTAGTCTCAATTCAAATTTTATCAATAAAATGTTTGATTAAAAATTTTTCCATTTCAAAATTTAAAATATAAAATAAGCTTCATTTAATAAAAATCTTTATTTTAAATGATAAAAAAAATTTACATGAAAAATGAGTTGATTTTTAAGTTATCTTCTTTAATTCTTTTGGTACAGTACCGCACAAATCCCTTCTGCAAAGCTCAGCGCATATGGACTAATTAAAAAAATGGTAAAGTGACTTGAAGACTTCCTGAATTATAGAACGAAAAGGATTTAGGTACGGTGGTATCTTCTTATTTGGATGGACTATACATGTTTAAAGTGCTTGTGCCAAAGTAAATATTAGGAATTCTTAAGCGAACGTTTTTTATTGCTCTGATTTGAGAGGACTATGAAAAAAGATTGCTGAAGATGGGGCTAACAAAACTCAGAGAGAGGTAAGTGAAAGGATATTTGATGGACTGCCCAATATGTTTTTTTTTCAGCAGAGTGGTTCCTCAATGGAATAGGTTGTCTGATTGTCAAACCCAAGTTCACCTAAGTCTTCAAGACGGAGTTGCACAGATTCAATGGATATGAATGATTCATGCTATTGTATAATCAGTTTTTTATTTTATTAAAGTTTAAGTCTCATGGACAAATTGAAATAAGAAATTATATTTTACAATTAATTGATAATTTAAATGAAAAATTATTGTTCTTGAAAAAATAAACTTATCTGGAATTAAATGATAAGTTGTCAAAGATTTCTGTTCATTCTAGGATTTAAGATCTATCATAATCCAAATTTCTCTAAAATTAATCTTAATTTCTCTTAATTGTTTAGAATAAAAATACTTTTCATTGTTTCAACACTTTATGGTCAAATGAAATGGTTCGGATTAACGAAGATTGACCTTAATTAAGAATAATCAGGTAATAAATTTAAAGATTCGACATTTTTTTATAAATATTTCATTGTTCTTTATTATCAAAATCCAATTATTCCAAGATAATTTATAAACTATTTATTGATAATTAAAACCAAAATATAGAATAAAATAAAAAATTAAACATTTAATAGGGGTATTTTTTGTTCTTTTTGAAGTTCCATCCTTTCCCAAAAAATTGATCATCATTCGGCTTGTTTTTTGTTGGCTTCATATTTTTTTGATCTTTCCTAATAGCTTTGGAAAATAAAAAATTGATTTTAAAATAATATCAAATTTATAAAATAATTTTACTTGATCCATAAGAAAACGAAAAAAATACTGAAAAAATGACAAAAAGAAAATAATTTATTTTCATCTTTTTAATACAATTTAAAAATATATATATTTTTTCCTAGCTTTTATACCTATTGAGAAGTGCCTAATTAAATTTCCTTGACATGATGATTTAATCTTCAAACGAAATTGTGTTTAAAGTAAGGCAATATTATACTTTTAATTGCTAATATTTAATCATTTAATTTAAATTTTCGTAATTCAACGCACGATCTGATGATAAAGGAGTTGATAACAGGTGAAATTAATATTGTAATCATTTACTTAAGATAACAAAAAAATTTATCATTTATTTTAAAAATTTTTCTACTATTTATAATTTATTAAACAAAAAAATCTTAGATCTAATAATTATATCCAATTTTTAAAATAGTTGTGAGCTTTAAACAAGTTCACAAAGTTTCAAGCATTTCTATAATATTTTTTTTGGCAGGGAGAGAAACCGTCAATTAATTTAGAGAAATGTCAATTATTTTTTTTGTCAATTATATTTTCGTCAATACT
>VANL01000254.1:0-46824 GCA_006352455.1 Brachionus sp. 'Tiscar'
CAGTTTTAGACCAAAGGAAAAAAAATTATTACAATTTAAAATTTTTGTTCTTGTTTTTTTGTTCCAAAATTCACAATGCCCATTAAACTAAATGTAAGTTTTGAGTCTAATGTAATTCCTAAGAACTTAACTTTTTCTTTTATATTTAAACTGTTTTCATATAATTTTAGATTAGTTTTTTTCAAAGATCGTGTAGCATGACTTTTCAACAGAGATTTTCATTTTCCATTTGAATAGCCATTTTTCAATTTCTTTTAAGTACTTATTAATTAAACTTTCGAGATTTCCTTTCTTTTTAAAAATAAAAAAGGTAGCCAAGTCATCTGCAAAAAGAAGAGAGTATTTGCTATTAGTCTTATATTTTTTAGATATGTCATTTATGAAAATGCTGAAAAGAAGCGGACTATTTACTGATCCTTGTGGAACCCCTGTTTTAATTGAGTATTGGTCACTCAAATGTCCGTTTACTTTAACTATAAAAGATCTGGAATCGAAAAATGATCTGATCCAGTAAATAAGATAAAGAGGAAGATTAATTTTAATTAGCTTATAAATTATTCCATCATGCTAAACTCAAAATAACAAAGGCTTTAGAAATGTAAAAACATAAACAGCAGACTTTTTTCTTTCTATTAAAAGCCGCAATTTCGGCTTAGAATTATTATTTTCATGCATAACTAGAAAACAAAAATACTTAAGTTAGGAATAATTTTATTTATTGATATTTAATTTAATAAAAAAAAAGAGCAAAATTGTGTAAATTTATGCAAAAATGAAATAAAAAAAAAAAACAAAAAATGTTTTTTTAATACAAAAATAACCAATGCTTATCTTTTTTTATTTTGGCTATTAAATCAGAATCAGACTCTTCACCACTGCTAATATCAATGTTGTTAACGACTTTAGTTTCATTAGGCTGACGAATTAAGGCGTTAGTTGTAGCCTTTGTACGACTATTTTCTAAATAATAATTATTAGCTTTTATATATATTATACGCAATAATAAAAGCCGATAAAAAAAATAATTGAGTTTTTTTGTTTCATTTTTAGATTTTCTACTGGGGCTTACGCAATATTCAGGACACAAATTACATAACTTTTGGTCAGCAGAAAATATGCGTCCAAATTCAAATAGGAGACGAGGTCCTTGATCCGAACATAATTGAAAAATGCTCAACAAACAGCAACTTTCCAATAACACATCGAAGATACGAAATAGTACAATTTAAAATTAAGTAAGAAAATAGAATAATTTTTTGTGTGTTTAAAGCAACTGCCCGAAGAGGACGAGTATAAGCCGCATTTGAACATACGCTGTGAGTGCTACGGCTCCATGTTTTTCTATACTTCCATACACAAAGAGCTTCAAACTGTTGAAAAACAATTTAGTCGAAAAATTCTCATCGGATCATGCACAATCAAATCAATTGGAAACTACTGCTTTGACAATGATAAACTAAAAGAATTTTCTCGAACTAGTATTTAAATAAATTTTTAAATAAACAAAAAATATAAAAAAAAAATTTTTTTTTTTTTTTTTTTCAGAAGACATCAATCGCAATTTTATTCATTCAATAAGTCTTGACGACTCGATTAGAAGAGAAAATTTGACTATGAAACGATTTAAAAAAGTTCTTAGAAAAAAAAAAGTAATCCTAAATGATCCGGACATGGACTTGGACTATTTGGACTGGTGGTCAAAGTACTTTAGTTCGATTACTCCTAGCGAAAATGAGCAAAGAAAAAGTGGCTCGGACAAGGAGGACATTGGTGACGAGGACATTGGCTTGGAGATGACCATGCCTAGGGGAAAAAGACACCAAAGACGCGGCTCTTTTGTCTCTCTTAAAGAAAAAAGTAGAGAAATTTTTTTATTTTTAGTCATTTTTCTGTTAAATTAATTTATTTTTGCTTGTTTTAAAAGTAGCAATGCAAAATGAGATTAAAAAAAATTTTAACCAAAATAAACAAATTCAAAAAATTCAAGTATTTGACTGTGAATTGGAAAAAAAATTCACTCTAAATGAAACATTCGAAAGATTTAGTCTCATAATTGGCAAAAATCGTCCCACAGTTAATCAAGACGGTATACAGTGTTTGTTCAAAGGAAAATTTATGCTCTATGATGAAAAACATTTGTCCGATGATGTAGCCCAGTATTTGTCAATGAACGGCGGATTTCTCAAACGAATGCCGCCAAATTTGCCTGTCAAGCTCAAAGTTTATTTGTACATTGTCAAAGTTTCAATAGTAAATCCCATACATTTGATAGGAAAATTTGAGCCTTTTATTTGCATCAAAAATGGCCAAAATCAAATTGAAGAAAAATTCAAAAATGACTCCATTGAACCGTTGATTGGAAAGTATGAAATAATTATTTTTTTCAAAAAAAAAAAAAAATTTTTTTTTAAATTTTTTTTAAAATAAAAGCTAATAAAAAAAAATAAGTGAAAAAATTTTATTCATTTTAAGGTGTTTTGAGTTGGAAGCCAACTTTCCGGACCAGTCACAGCTAACAATATCAATTAAAAATTGGAATTTCTTAGAGGGCACTGAGCTAATAGGCGAAACAACTATAGACTTGGAAGACCGTCTTTATTCTAAACGCTATGCTACTTGTGGACTGCCAAAAATATTCGACCCAAGTGGTTACAATGCTTGGCGTGATATCTTACTGCCAAAAGATTTGCTGTTCAAAATGTGCCGAAAATTCGCTCTGCTAAAGCCATCGTTCACAAATAACAGGCTGATTGTTTACGATAGCAAAGACCATCCAGTATTTTTTCCAAATGATCCCGATGAACAAGTACCTGAGGTTAGTTTGGACTCCGAGTCTGATGAAGACGAGAATAAAGAATTTAAAATTATCAAAATTAACAAATTTGAACAGCAATTGGCTCTTGATGCATTGAATAGTTGGAAAAAAATAACCAACGTTGAACTAGTGCCTGAACATGTTGAGACACGATCGCTTTACAATCCTGAAGCTGGACCGGAATTGGAACAAGGTAAAATTCAAATGTGGATTGACATGTTTCCATTGGGAAATTACAACACAAACACTTTGCCAAAACCAGTTGACATTACTTTGCGTAAACCGAAAAAATTTCAATTAAGAATTGTCATTAAAAAGACTAGAAATGTCATTCTTGACGACACTAATCCAATAACAGGCGAAAAAAAAAGTGATATTTACATTAAGGGATTTTTGTGTGAACAAGAAAAAGTGAATCAAACAACCGATGTGCACTATAATTCATTTAATGGTAGTGGTGAATTTAATTGGAGATTTGTGTTTGACTTTGAATATTTGCCAGCTGAGAAAAGAATTGTTTTCACACAAAGACAAAAGTTTGGTCTCACGCTAATAGAGAGCAAAAGTAGACCTTTAATCAACTTGCACTGCTATGATGCGGACAATTTTTCATCAGATGATTTGCTAGGAACACTAGAGCTAGATATGTCCAGGTTTATTCAAGGAGCCAGTTCGGCCGACACATGTTCACTTAAAATGAAAAATGATCCCAAATGGCCGAGAATAAATTTGTTCAAAAAAAAATATTGCAAAGGCTGGTGGCCCTTTGAAACTTTGGACGGAACATTGGCCGGAAAAGTCGAGGCTGAATTTCAAATATTAGGAGAGAAAGAGGCCGAAAATAATCCGGCAGGACGTGGCCATGAACCCCCACAAGCTCTAGAAATACCAGAGTAATTCTATTTTATTCATTTAAAATAAACATTAATATTTTTTTCTTTTGCAGAAGACCTGAAACTTCGTTTCTTTGGTTCACAAAGCCCTACCAAGCATTTCGATTTATAATATGGAAAAACTATTGGAAAACTATTTTATTAGTTTTTTTTGTTTGTTTTCTTTTATTTGGAATTATTGTTTTTATAATTCAACTACCAGGTGCCATTGTTAACAAAGTTTTAGGATAGTTTTTAATTATTTTAAAATAATTTTTTTTTTTTAATAAAACCTTAATGTTTGTGAATTTTCAACAAGCATTTTTTTGAGCAAAAATTTTGAACAAAATGTTTTAAATAAAAAAAAAAATTAATTTCAGACCAAATATTGTGTGCCATATTCTATGGATTTTTTAAATTTATTTTTGAAAGAAGTTAAATATGTTTAAATTTTGTTATTTTGGAAAAAATTGTCACTTAAAAAAAAAAATTAAAAATTATTCCCAATTTTCAAATTACAGAATCCTAGAAGCTCAATTTAATTTAATCTCTCTCCTATATCAGTGATCTGTACTAGGAATTAAAAAAAAAAAATATTCAATTGACCCCAAATTGCTGATGTATATTAAAATTAGATTTAGTTTTAAAATTTAACTTAAAACTTAGAAAATAATTCAATTTATTTTTTAAAAATGCCTTTTTTAATGGGTTATGAAACACTTTTACATTTAATTAATTATTTTTTTTTTAAATAACAGAAAAAAAAATTTTTTCAACACATTTAAAAAATTTATTTGTTTTTTTACCGAATATTGAGGATATTGAACAAAAAAAATAATTAGTACAATTTGAGAGTAATTTAATTAAAATTTAGAAGCAGACACAAAAGTAACCAAGGCAAACATTAATCAGCTAATTAATTAATAAAAGCGCTTGAACTTATTTTTATTCTTTTAATTTTTTTAATTACAAATTTAAAACGAATAATAAAACAAAAAAAAAACAATTTAGCTAATTTGAATAAACTAGTAAAAGCATAAATATTAAAAGATGTAATTATTTATTTGTAGCCATAGGCCTACAATACGGTCTAATTTTAAGAACTTTTAATCAATAGTGTCAGCTAAGCTGAATGTAAAATTAAAAAAAAAAAGTTCATTCTAATTTAATTAAATATATATATGCTAGAAAAAAAATTATCTTGAAAATTATTTGCTTTAAAAATAAACTAAAATAGTTTAGGTTTTTTTCTTATGTAAAAAAAAAAGTCGAAATGAGGCTTGTTGTATTGATTTGTTTTCAAATAAAATATTAATTTATTTTTTTATAATTTCAAAAACATATTTCAATATTATAAAGAAAAAAAAATTCGAATTTTGTGTCGAAGCTAATCTAGAAGAATTTAATTAAGTTAGACATAGCTCATTTATAGATGTCATACCGAGATTCATCTGGGGAATTTTGAAATTTCCTGATTATTCTAGTACTTTTTATATGAATTTGCATAATTTTTGTTGATTGACGTTTAAAATATAAGAGCTAATATGTATGTGATAGTTTATAAAATTTACCTTTTGTTTAATTCAATTATCCTCTTATGTCTATTTGAGCATAAGATTTTAATTGCTTGTCAGCCAGCCTTGAGCACTCGCAGGTTATTGTCTATTAAAAGTTTGTTCGCTCGAATGAGCGATGACAATAGTCTCAAAATTCTACCATCAATTAAGGTTCTACCGATGGAAAAAAAAACTCAAAAATAAACAACATAATTTTTAATTCAATTTATTTTAAAATAAATCATTACTAATTATAAACAAATTATATAATTCAATGTGCTTTCAAGGCCTAGTTTAAAGTTAATAAATGCGGATTCGCTATGAAATTTAGACAAATCTGATTGATTTGTTTATTCCGATCTATTTATTATTTTAGCTTTATATCTTCATGTATTTTTATTTTGACACTTGCATCTCACATTTGTTCATAGATTGCATAAGGCTTCAAATACTCATTTCTAAAAAGAAGTAAAATATTTTAGTGCAACAAAAATATGAGAATCAGATCTATAAGATCTAAGCGAAAAAATAAAAACAGCAACAATATTCTAGTGTCATATCTTTTTATTTCTAAATATTAAGAAAAAATTTTCCTAGCATCTCATCTAGCGCTAATAAATGCCAATCATGGAATTTTGGCCCATTCTCAAATTACCTATTTGCACACGTGACCTTTATATATCTATAAAATTAAATTTTCAAATTTTTTATTACTACTAAGTGTATTATGTAATTTTTTATTTTTTATTCAAAGATCTTAAACATGTTGGTTTAGAAAATAAAAAAAAAAAACAACCTTGTTGCTTGTATTTGATTTTTTTTGTTCATCTAGTTGCCATAATTTGTGTATACTTTTCTAAGCTTAAAAACGAAATATCATCAAAAAGGTAATCGAAAAAGAAAAAGAAAAAAAAAGAGAATATTTTAATATAATTAGCATGGAATTTGTGCTCAATGGGTTCACGTTGATAATTGCTTTAGTGATAGCAATAATAGCCATTTTGTTCATAGTACTAGCCGTGTTTTATTGTCTTAGGTAGATTTACATAAAATAAAATTTTATTTTATTTTTTTATTAAAGATAATTTTTTTTTGTTTTTAGAAAAAAAAGTCCCTCTGAGTACAAACGAGCACCCATTGTCAAATCGTCAAGTACTACTGAAGTCAAACAAGAACACTCGCACATCATCAATGTAAGTTCTAATCAATTATATATATTCTTTTTTTTTCAAATCAAATGATTTTTATAGAAAAAATTTTTTTCCAGAAGTCAAAAAATTCGCTGGACAGAAGGTCTAATTAATTGAAATTTAATTAAGAGATTGAAAATTTTGTTTTAGATTATTTACAAAAAAGCTTATTAAGATGCAATAATCTATCAAATATTACATAAATCATGAAAGCTTTATTAATTAAAAAATAATTAGAAAGCGTTGTGTGCTTGTTTACTTTTAACACTCTTTTCTTCGTAAAGCTTTTAAAGAAGTGATGTGCTCAATTTTTTTTCCAAAGAAGCAGAGTACATTTAAAAAAAAATGCATTTAAATTTCAGTTATTGTGAGAGCGTTAAAGTGAAAAAATAATTTATGACTTGAAGAATTTTAGTCATTTAAAGCAACCTTTTAATTTGGAAATAAATGTTAAAACTTATTGAAGGAATGAAAATTAGAATTTTATTTTAAATTATGAACTATGCAAAATTGAAAAAATTTTTAAATAAAAAATCTCTATTTTTTGAGTTTATTTTAAACATAAATAATTTAGACAAAATTAAAAAAAAAATTTTAACAAGTATAAAAAAGTCCGATAATCAGATATTTGAAGTTATTGAAATTTGAGATTTGGCTTGGTTGGTCTGAAGGTTCAATTTCCTAAAAGTGTTTAGATTAGTTGGCTGTCTCTATTTGTATTTGCGGTTTGAGTTGACACTGGTCCAACATATGTTCTTTGATCGATCTCTTTTTTTGAGTAATAATGCCGATGTGTTGGGATAAGCAGATCGATTAAATCCGGTTTAACCTTCCTCTTTTATTTGTTTCTAGTTAAATAATTTTAATAATGATTTTTGAAATTTTTTTTTTATTAATTTATTAATTTATTTTGTAGCAAAACATGTTTTTTTTTTAATAATGCCAAAACTCATATTATGAAGGAGCAAAACACGCTAATTTTAAATTGTAGCACCAAGTGAATCCTTTGTAAAACATGTATTAACGATATGAATTTAAAATGACATACTTCATTTTGATTTTTCTTAGAAAAAAACGGTTAATTCCTATTAATTTTTTTTAAGTCCTCATATGTTTCATTTAATTCATACTATTCATAGCCCTCATATATTTCTTTTAATTCATACTTGTCATAGTCCTGATATATTTCATTTTATTAGAATACCAGCTCGGGGTCCGGGGCGGAGCCCTGGGTTAGGGTTCGGGTTGCCAATAGGATTTTGGGACTGAATACTTGCAACTTGTCTAATTTTTTTGATTTTTTTTGTTATACTGAAACAAAAAAAATCAAAAAACATTTATTGAATAAAGTTAATAGCTTTTTTGTTAATTTATTTTTTAACAGCGTGTCCCTAAAATAGAGTTCTCTATTTTATATACATGTCACTGGATTCGGATTATTAAATGAATAATATGATCAATATGAATAATGAGATCAATATGATCAGTATGATTAATATGAATAATATGATCAATAAGAATAGTATAAGAAATGAATTAAATGATTAATCCTTTATTGTTAAGACTTTAACTAAAATGAATTTAAAATTCATTCAATGTCATATTAGCGACTGTCGTTAATAGCTGAAATATTTAATTTTTAATTTATTGAAAAGTTTATTTAGAAAAATTTAAAACTGGTAATGTCTTTTCTGAATCATTTAAAAGAAAAATTGAACTTTTGAATAAATTCGGGACTAATAGTTAAAATAAAAAATAAAATGACCGTAATTTTCAAGATTTTTTAAGTAAAATTTTTATTTGTCAGGTCAAGTGATGCTTATATCTTTACAAAGAAAAATTTATTTTATGAATAATTTAATTAAATATAAGATTAATAAATTGAAACAATTTTTTCAAAGGCTATTTTTAAAATTTTTTTTAAAAGGTTTCATTTATGACTATACGGGAAGTGTTTTTAATGTGATATATACGTCTAGTACATTGTTTTTGCTTAGTGGTTTTATGCTTTTACCTGGCCGAGATCTGCGTTCATATTGTAAAAATTCAATCAAATCGTTAAATAAATTTTATTTGCAAAGAAAAAGTGCTGAAAATTAAAAGTACTTTTGGCGTTTAATTTTTTCTCTTGAATAAACAGATGGCGAATTTTTAATTGAGATCAAATTTTAAGAAATTAAGATACCGAAATTAAGTAATTTTAATTTATTTTTATAAAAAATAATTTTGAATAAAATTTTAAATTGTGTTTTGATTGTTTAAAATCCAAAACATTTTCCTGCCTTCTCAAATTCTGTGTCTACATCTAAACCGGTACCAAATACTGGCAAAAAACAACGATTACATCTAAAAATTAAAAAAATATTATTATTTTTTTGAAAAAAATTTATATCTGTTGTTTAGAGTTACAAAAAATAATCGCTTAGATTAAATGTGGAATTATATTAGCTTCTATTAAAAATTTTTAGATCAAGTTTTTTAAATTTTGAGTTGATTCTGTGAGCAAATTTAAAAAAAAGATTTTTAAAAATTTGAAAAAGGAAAATTAAAATTAGGATATATTTTTCGGGTTATAATTTAGCTTTTGATAAATTAAAAGTTAACATTCTATCAAATATATCCGCAAAAATTTAGGTTATGATATAATTTTGATAAAAAAATGTTTATAAAATATGATCAACTATCAGATTTTTCCCTTTTTGACATAGACATGCAAAATTTATTAGAATAAAATTCTCTATAATAAGATGCATTGAACTTTAAGACCACATAAAACAGGTATAGGTCTTTCCTCTCGATAGACTATGTATAGAAAATGAATGATTACTAACCAAAATTAAATTTCAAATTAAATTAATCTAGTAAATTTTAAAATTTTTTACCCAAATTATTTTTTTAATTTATTATTTCATTTTTTTAATTGAATTCTGGATTAAAAAAAAAAATTATTTTTTTTTAATAGAATATTTAAAAAAATATAGCTTTTAATTATCTAGTTAACATTACATTTTTAATAGTTATAATAAAACCACATTATTTTAAATAAAAGAGTAAACATTTTTATTAGCAGTAAAACCGACTTACTTTATATGCATTTCACGAATATTATGAAGATTCCAATCACAGTTCCACACAGAAGCACATTTTGCTGAAATGGCCTCATCACCATTTAGACTAGACTTTCTTGATTTTTTTCCTTTGTTGTCATTTATTTCAGCATTTTTTTTCTTATTCTTGAACAAATTAACAAATGAAGGTGATTTTTTGAGAACTGAGCGTTCACTAACTTCAACCGATTGAGAAACATCTAATTCATTGCTGTTTTTAATAAAATAAATATTCTGTCCAGCCAAGCTTTTATTTTGCTTGAAAGATCCAACACGAATGGATTTTTTTGTATCTACATCTAAATCTCTATCTAGCTCTGAATCATCTGACTCATAATTGATGTTTTCTTTTTTATCACTTGTCAAAAAAAAAGAATTTTCCATATTAATTGGAATGTTTTCGTTTAGAATTTTTATCTTAGCCTCCTTGATTCGAATTGA
Source organism: Brachionus sp. 'Tiscar' (assembly GCA_006352455.1). Lineage (NCBI taxonomy): Eukaryota > Metazoa > Rotifera > Eurotatoria > Ploima > Brachionidae > Brachionus > Brachionus sp. 'Tiscar'. The sequence goes on from VANL01000254.1 coordinate 9,982, forward strand.
TTTCACAAAAGGTAGAACTAACTAAAAAAGAAAAAAAAATAATAATTGATTCAAAATTAAAAGTTAAATTTTATAATAAAATCAGAGTTGTTTAAAAATCATAAGTATAGTTCAAGGCAAAATTTACTTTAAAAATATTTAATTTAATCTAATAATTTTTAATTTAATCTTTTTATCTAATTTAACCCTAGAAGCCAGTCTTATTTATTACAAAAATTTCAAATTAAAATTTCAAGAATAATAAATAAAATTTATTCAAAAATTAAAATTTTTTTTTAAATTTTCACAATTTTATTTTTAGTTTCTTTGAGTAATTTCTCAAAACTTTATATCTTTGAGATAATATTCAAGTTTAAAATTTTCAAAAAAGGGTCTAAAATACCCATCGGGCTTTCTAGTGTTAACATTGATCATTTTTAGTTATAAATAAAATTTAAATTTCATTTAATTCAATTTTTCTTTTTTTTTTATTAATTACTTAACAAATACAGCACTAAAATTAGTATGATTTAACGAGAATTTATCAAAATTTTGGCAAATCCCTCATAAGTCTCCGGAAAATGCGAAGAAAAATTTCCTAGGAAAAAGGATAAAAATTTCAGCAACATAAAATACTGTACCTTTTTACCTAAAACTAATTATATATATATTAAAAAGTTTTGTTGTAGATGTATTTTTGTAATATTTTTATCAACTTTAATTTAAAAATATTAAACATAAAAAAAATTTTTGTCAAACTTTTTTTGAATGCCTGTAAAAATGGCCAACACGATCAAAATTTTCTATTACAGATCGAAATCATCTAAACATAAATTTATTCAAAAGTCTCATTTACAAATTTTTAAAATTGAAAGACTGCTTAAACTATTATTTTTATGCAGATTACTTCGGGATCTGAGAAAAGCACTACAGCCAAATATGTCCAAATTTATATTATACTAAATTTGCAGAGTTATACCAAAATTTTCTTAATTGTGCCACTATTAATATTGCACAGAACTTTCTCTTGATCTTCATAAAAAAAAAGTTTTTTTACATTTTTTTCTGTTTTATTGTTCTTAATTTGCATAAACTTACTAATAATTAGTATTTACTATGTGATGTCTGGGGTGATGTTAGCCAACTAGTGATGTCAATCGTTTTTATTATTTTGATGGAAATAAAAAGTTCAAAAGCTGTCATGTTTTACATATTTAATATACACTATAATAAGAAAGAAAAGATTTATTTTTTTTCTGTTTATTCGGAATTGAGTTAAAATTGAATAGGATTGTAATTTTGAAGCAGTTTTTCTTGGACTAAATACTTTATTCTCTTATATCAAAAATTTGGATTGAAATGACAATCTTCTAATTAAACAAATACAAACGAAATAGTTCAATTTTTTTTATTTTGAAAAGGTTTGAATAAACTTCTAATAGCAAAAAAAAACAACTTAATTTTCACTATTTCTTTTTTTACTAATTTAACTATATTTTAAAAATTCTGAAGAGTATAAAGAATTTAACCGAAAGAAAACTGTCTCCAAATTAAAATCCTATCCCAATCTAATTTAAGTAAAACTTAAATAGACAATAAAAAAATAATTTTTTAATTGACTTTTTCACAAAGCTCTAATTGTGATAAGAAAATTCAAGCTTATTAAGTGTTATAAATTGAAATATTTTTAGGAAAAAAAATTAATTTCTGATTTTTTATTTCATTTTATTGTGAGCTTTTTCTATTTACCTGATTTTTGCAATTAGCATGTCTTTTAATGAATCTGTAGAGTTCCTTGCGCGTGACTTGATCAACTAGAACTAAGTCAATGCATCCATCTGATAAATGAGCGTATTTGGATAGACCTCCACCTGACGATATGCTCCACTGGGTCGAATTAGTCAAAAGTGCAATGTGAATAAACGAACCTCGGATTATCTCCCAATCTTCAGTCTTTTTATATTTTATTGTTGATGACAAATTTTGCTCTATTTCTTCTATTGAATTAGCTATTGAATCAAACTCTTGTACCATGTCTATTGTTTTACTTGCATTAAGATTTTTTACTTCGTTCATGCATATTTTGCAGCTAGATAAAAAAAATAAAATTTTCTTTTTAACTTGAAAAAAAATCAACAACTTTTTTATGCATAAATTTTCGTCATCTGGCTGAGTAAGCCTATTCTTAAGATATTGGATCTCGACCTCTATAGGCCTATGTCTCTGTTTGGCAAGAGCTCGAGTAATGCTGCTCTGGACTTTGTTAGGGCCCAATTTTGAATAGCGCTTGAAATATCGAGCAAGTGTTGTGCCCAAGCCACATGCGTAGCTGAACCCGAAACTATGCAGTTTGTCAGTATTGGTGTAAATTGACGACACGTCTATACGAATTGTATTTCCATAGATTAAATGCATCAAAGGAGTAGTTATTTGATTGGTTCCGTACAGCGAGTTTGCCAACATGTTTGTCGTGCCGATAGGAATAATGCAAAAAGGTGTAACAAGAGCTTCTTTTAGTTCATTTATTGTGGTGGTTTTTTCTCTTTTTGAAATTAATTCCAGCATTAGATTGACAAAATTTGAAACACTGCCATCGCCTCCCATTAGCACAATTCTTTCAATTAAAAAAATATTTATAAATAAAGATAAATTAAACAAAAATTTTTTGTAGAGAATTTTAAAAAATTCCTCTAGAAGAATTCTTTTATAAATAATAAAATATAACTTAAGTTTGAATAAATTCTAAATATTTGTTATTTAATAAAAAAAAAGTAAGAGTCAGATTTGGCATGAAGATAAAATTATTAATGAAATTTAAATTTTAAAATTGATCAGACATTTTAAGTGCATAGTAACATTTCACTTCAATTTTTTAAATTTGAATAAGAATGCTTAATTTAAAAAATAAGTATTTTTTAAGTTTAAATGTTTAAGTTTATGTTTAAATAAAAAAATTTTTGGACAAAAGATGCATTAAGAAAACTTGCTTCAGCATAAAAAACATTTATTTTTCATAATTGAATGTTTTTCAAAACAATTAACTTCTCAATAGTCAAAATTTAGGCTAATTTTGAGACAAAGAAATTTCAAAATATTTTGTGAAAAGAAATAAAAATAAACATATAAATTATAGATTTCTGTTAATTTTGACTTACGGGAAATTCATTAATTATACAATAATCTTTAATCCGGGGTTTTTAGATAATCGAAATAACATGAAAAAAGTGAGATGTTTCAAATATTTTTTTCTGTCTAAATTAAAAAAATAATATTCAATTAATATTGCAACTATTTTCATTTTCAAAAATTAAACTAAAACAATTTTAATTTTTTTTTTTGAAAAAATGTGAATTTCAAAAACAAAATGAAAAAAATTTAATGACTTAAAAATTTTTTTTTTTTAGTCAAGTCAAAAATTGCTAATAATTGTCAAAATGGCTAAATAATTTTAAAATATTACATTCTCGTATTTCAATTAGCAACAGACAACGATCTCGAAGGGATTGATTAAGTGATCTATCAGGACCAGACTTGTTTTTAAGTCACAGTTTTAAGTCAAAGTCATTGACTTGAAGTCTGGTTATTTTAGGTAAAAAACTAAAAATAAACTTGGATTATTTAAATAAATTTTATTTAATTTCTTTTAATTAATTTAATAGGCTTTAGGCTATCGATTAAAATTAATTTACAAATTATAACAATAAGATTATGGAATGATCTTAAAAAAGTTTAATTTTTTTTTAAATTAAAGATTAATAACATAGCCATTGCTATTAATTTAAGTTATGATCAAATTTCTACTGTATATTATCCATTGGGAACAAGTAATTTTAAAAACACATATTTTTAATTATGAACATTTCGTGTCAAAAACTAAAATTGAAACTAAAATTTCTATAATAAATTGACAAATAACAAAATAAAGAAAAATGTTTAAAATAAACTTGTAAAATTGATGAAAAATTTTTTAGAACAAAAATTAAAAACTTAATCTTTTTCAAATTATTTTTGGTTAACTAAAAGAGATGAATTATCGGGGGTTTATTGTAATTATTTGCTATAAAATATTAAGCATGATTTAATTGTTTTTCTGAAAGTTTAAACAAATAACTGCGCATTATTAAATGGCCACTTCTAGTCTGAACTAATACTAAGGAAGACAAAAATATATAAAGGAGAAAAAAATAGAGTGAATAATAATAATAATATTAGTTTTTTTTGAGTCTAATGTTCTACACAGTGTTTAATACTAGTAATACGCATATTAGATCATAGTATTGCACTATGAAACTATAGACTTAAAAGTTGGTTTGAATCGGTGTTGTAGTTATTGTAAGAACTACAACACTTAATTTAACATCTAAATTAAGTTTATGTTGTTGAAATTTTGTTGTATTTTTTCCTGCCGTTAGTAAAAGAAATAAACAAATTTAAAAAAAGGAGATTTTGAATAAAAGTATATCAAATCATTTTTTATTTTATTTTTTTTAATCCAGTTCGGAAAACCTCTGGCTAATCAAAATATTCAAAAGTTTTATAATAATTAATATTGAATGCATTTCTGCGACACAAAGCTTTATTCTTCAATCCTTTTTCATAAAATTAATTTACATAAAAAAGGACACTCTTTAAAAGCATGATTATTTATAAACTTAAAATTTCTTACTTTTCAATAAATTTTATTTAATTTGGATGACAAGGAAAATTTAAGAAAAAATTTATTCTCAAAACTTTAATCTTAACAAAAGTATTTTGAATATTTTTCTTCTTCTAAAACTCAAAGTGGATGTGTTTTAATTTAAAAAAAAAACTATATTCACCCATAATAGTCCTCAAAGTTGATACTATTTTGTAGAATTGCATCTCGCAATGGAAAATTGTCATGAAACTCAATCAAGTCCCATTCTATTTTGGCTGTAGCTAGATAAATTGAGACTTGAAAATTGAAAATAGAGCGTGCTGTTTTAGTTCCACAATATGGATTCAGTAAAACAAGAACTTTCCTTTGATTTCGCAATGCTTTAAATAAATAATTTTAGAAAAAATTTTCTAGATGCTTTCATCTAAAGAAAAATAAAATCAGAAAAAAATTTTTTTTTTATTACGAGGAATTCTTTTCGTAATTTCATTGATCCATTGCATATTTGTATCATGATGAGGATGTTCGAATCTAAGCATGCTAGTTTTATATGTATTGAACTTTATCTTTTCAAAATTGTGCAAAACAAATCCTTCTGAATAAAAATTATCTTGGCTACTGGTTTTTATTGATTTTTTAACATTTATTTTGCCAATGTACGGCTCGATACTGTACAATTTTTCAAAGTAAATCATATTAACAAATTGTTTATTTTTCACAGATTTCCATTTTATCAATTCGTCGGTCATTTCGACGTCTACTGTCTGATTTTCATGAGTGAATATTCCTCTGAGAATGACGTCTTTGTCTGAAGATTCAAATAGTTTTGAATCGAGTGAAGATGAAGTGAGCATGTTGGAATATCGCGCTCGCGGTGTATGCAACTCGTTGGGCAATGGAGGCTTTTTGGTCACCATGCGGCGATGTGAACTTGGCGTGGCTTGAAAGTCCGACGCTCTGTTACTAACAATGAACAAATTAGAACGCTCTTGTATTGTTCTGTCTTCATCCATTTGAGACTTTAATGACTAATTTTGAACAATTCAGACCTGAATTTAAAATTTATTTAATATTTTTTTTTATTAATAAAAGAAAAAATTATTTTTGTTAAGTCTGAATTCGAATGAAATAATCAAGTGCCTTATTAAAGTTGCCATGGAGAGTCAAAAATTATCGAAAATAAATTAATAAAACATCATATGAATAATATTTGTTCAAAGTTTTAACTTATGAGAAAATGATAATCTATGGAAAATTTATCACAAAATTATATAATACTTTTTTGAATTAGTCAAGAAAAAATGCTTAAAAATACTAGGTAAATCAGAAATGTAATTACACTAAATCTTGTTTTTTTATTTAAAAATTTAACAGAAGCCTACAGACCTTAAAGCTTTTTCTACTAATAGAGAAAATATCTCAATTAATTTAAATTTTTATCATCACTCATTTATTAAGGATGAAAAATATCAAGTTTTAACCATTTATGTTTTATTTGATCAAAGAAAACAAATATTGACAGCAATTTAGAACTCATGCTTAAAAAATATTTAATTATTTGAAATTAAAAAAATCAATTTTTAATATGATTGCTCTTTGAAACTAAATTGCTATAGAGATGTCATTTTATAAATGCTGTATATAATTTTTTTTTAATTACCTGTTACTGTTAAATTTTAATAAACTTCCTAAAAATCCTAAAATTACATTGAGTGAAAAATACAAACTTATTAGCAAATTCTATAGCTTCAAATAACCTGTATAATTCTAAACAATAAATTTTTAACAGAAAATAAAGGTTTTTTAAAATTAAATTACTTAGATTAGTCTAAACAAAGTTTGAAATTATTTTAAGCTATTTTTTTATTCAAATTTAATTTATAAAGAAAGTAAAATTAAACGATTTATTTGAAAATATTTAAATCATAAAAACCATTATCTCCGAATTAACAACTGAACCAAAGCAAGTACTAAACATTGTAAATATAGACTATTTACGTGATTCTTTAAATACATTCGAAACATCAAAACAAAAAGGTTTTTATTATGTTTTAAATATTTTCAATAAAAACGTTAAATTGTAATTTGTTTTCAGACTTTTTAAAATTAGAAATAATATTTTTTTACTTTTTAACTTTTCATTTTGAGAAAATGAAGTCGATTTATAGTTGACTAAAATAATTTATTTAATTCAATTTTAAAATTTTATCAATAGATTGGAATTGATTACAAACACTTGATTTGAATATGATTCTTTCAGAGAATAGTTAAAATTAAAACTTAAATTTAATAATAATTTTGTAAAAGTTTAGATTTGACATATACTTTAATACAAGTTAAGTTTTTTTAAAGATAAAAATAAATCTTTGTATAATAAATTCATTTATTAAAAAAAAGTTAAAAATAGGAATTTTGAGCATGATCATTTAATTTTAGGGGAAAAGTCTTTATGAATTAAATTCAACTCTTTTTTAAAAAAATCAATTAAAAATAATTTCAAAATTTTTTTGGACAAAACTAAATAATTCAATTTTAAAAATCATTGTTCAGGACATTCGACTGGGTATATATCCTTGGGTCTAGATAGACCAAAAATAATAATACCGTATTCCCTCGTTCAATTGTGCTGCATTACAAGCTTAGGCATACACATCAAATTTTTTAGTAATAGTGAGATGTACTTTGATGCATGGTCCAAAAACTGGTAGCTTAGCTTGGTGCAGAATAATCGAACGAGGGAATACGGTAACATTTACTAGAGGCCCCAAAGATTTAAATTTTAAGACTAAATTAAAGAATGGGTCTGGTCCTAATAGACTTTCGGCGTTGGTATAGAATACTTTGGCGTATTAAACTGCTGCTACTAGATTATCGAACAATAAATTTTTTTTATACTCTGCACTATTTTTATCTTTTAAAACAAGACTAATTTGTAAAAAACTTAATATCACAACCCTTTGATATTTACTTTTTAACACTATATATCAATTTAATACTAAATATAATTCTTTCTTTTTCTTATTAGAATGTATTTCCAGTTTTTTTATTCTTGTAAAAATTAACTAACATTTTTAACCCTAAAATTTTTATTGTATATTTCTATCAGTGTTTTATCTCATTATGTGCAACGAGCTACCATAGGCGACCTCTCATGAAGGCCGCCTCCGCAAGCTAGTCTTGCTTTAGCTTTTTTTTATAATAATATAATAATGATCATATACAGTGTGACCTCTTTTCATATGAATTTTCGGAGTTATGAAGTGAATAGTAGAAAACGGATGAAATTGAATACTTTTTAATGTAAATTTTGCTCGGTTTTATATACTTCCATTATATGTAGTTTCATTGTTCTGACAAAATAAAAAAGACAAAATAAATTTCTCTATGCATATTGATTTACATGTATTAGTTCACTTGGTTTTATGAAGTAACTTTTTTTATTGTACAATTAAAAAAAATGGTAAGAAAAACCTCTAAACTCATCTTCATTGTCTCAGAAAGTTTGAAAATAAAGTTTCAGTTATAAAATACAATTATGTTCAAAGTAAACTAAAATTCAATCAGTAATTATTACATCTAACCGAGGTTAGACTGTATATAATAGGTTCATATTCTGTAAGCTCATATCTCTTTTTATGGTCTCTTTAAGAAGAGCTTTTTTTTATTGAGAATTTTTTGCAAAAAAAATTTTTAAATAGAAAATTAGATTCTTTAGATGTGTATAATGAGAATAAAATTGATTTGTTGATGAGAATAAAATTTTGTCTTGATTATTTATAAAATCACGTGATAAATTAGAATATGCAATATTTCAAAAAATTTCAAAATAAACGTTTTTTGAAAAATAAATTTCAAATTTTTTTCATATAAGGTTTTGATAAAATGAAAAAATTTGTCAGACATCTGATAGAAAATTATCTAGTTAAAAATTTGAAAAAATTTCCTGGGGAAAAACGCTTCGGAATTTACCGATTTTTGCCATTTTTTTTCATTTTTGGAGCATCTTTAGAATACTTGATGATTCATCTTAAAGCTGGTCCAAACCAAGTCAACTTTTGTAACTAATTCTTAAGAAATGAATATATTTTTTTAATTTATTTTGCAAAGATTCAACTTTAAAACGAAAACAAGCCGAACGAGTTCTTGACGAAAAAGAAAAACTTGAAGCCTATTTCAAAGAAAATAACATTAATTTTGAAAAGAATGATAACTCCATCGTTTAAACTAGATCAAAATGAAGAATACCTTTTTGTGAATATTCGTGCTCCCTATGCAAATGTAACTTTAAAAGAGAATAAATAAAATTTAAACGAATGTTTTTCTTATCTTTTTAATTAAAGTTAAATGAAGTCGACTTGTTTGTCGAAAAAAATGATTTGAGATTTTATTGTAAACCATATTATTTAAGGTTTGAAAATTTATTTGAAAAAAAAATAATTAAAATTTACATTTAAGACTAAATTTGCCTGCAAATATCCTTGAAAATGATGACTCAGGAACCTATGATTTTGATGATAGTATTCATATATATTGTTTTCTAAAATATTTTAGTAAATAATTTGTTTAGAGGAGTTTAAATTCAAATTTCTCAAGGAGAACAAAGGTGAAATTTTTCAGGGTCTTGACCTTCTAACCAAGCTTTTGACTCCAATTTCAAAGCCACAGACAAGTTTAATCGAAGAAATTCAAGGTAGCATTGATTTTTCTTTTTCAGATTATTTTAAAATTTTTGTATCAAAGATGATGAGAAAAATCTAGATGAGGATGATGAAGATGGAGATGTATGGTACATAGATCAGCATATACCCAATGAAGAAATTAAATTATCAAATGTAAAGTATGGATTTGCTCAAACAAAATCAAATATTTTTTCAAAATTAAGTGTATAATTTAAGTTATTCAATTATTTTTTTTAAATTAATTTAATTTTAAAATCAATAGAATGAATACATTCTGATTGTTGACAATCCAGATCCAGATAATTTAAGTAATGAAAAGCGTAGAGAGTTACGCTTAGAAGATGAAAGTGAAAAATTTGATCAAGACCATTATTTAGCCGATTTCTTTGATGATTCTGAAATGATAAATGAATCTTTATTGAAATTTGAGCCTGTATGGGACCAAGATGAATTTAATCAAGACGAAATCGATTGTCTTAAAAATTTGCCCAAAAAAACATTTTTGTTAGACAAAGAGCAAAAATTGTATGCATTTTTAGGCTTAGTTGACATATTGTATGCTTATTGCTATAATTTTCGAACAAATTTAGGTGAAAGTAATGTGGAATCAGGATGGACAATAGCAAAATTGAGCAGTACTTTGTCTTGGTTTGATGTATTTAAATCCCTAGAAGAGTGTATAATCGCATCTTTTAGACGCTCTTTATGCTTTCCATTGTACAGAAACTGGAAATTGAGCAAATTATGCTTCAACGATTTAATTAATTTAATGAAACAAGACATTAAAGTCATTATGAAAGTTTTATTAGAAATAAGAAAAATTTTTATAGACACTGATTGTAGATATATTTTTAATGATCTTTATATCAATGACTACATAATTTGGTTGCAATACGTGAATAAGAAAAAATTAGAAAGTCTTGCTAAATGTTTGCAGGAAATAAAGATTTCAAAGGAAATGCTAGATTTGGATTTAGAGTGCATTGAATTGGCCGGAAAACTAGCTCTTGAGGATCCTGGTTCGGAGTCCGACGATTTAGATGGAGATGTGCATGAAGGAAAAAATCTCGATTGTGATTTAGAAGATAATGTAAAAAAATTGATGATTAGTGATGAAGATAAACCGAAAAGACCTTTAATTGAAGAATTAAATTAGGTGTCTTGTCTTTTTTTGAAAAAATTGTTAAATGATTTCTATAGTTATTAAAATTTTTAAATTTAAAAAATTTCTAAAATAAAAATTTATCAATATTAATATTCCATAATCTTAATATTAAAGAGACCCCTAAAGACCAAAATTTTTTTGTTGATTTCTTTAATGATTTAGTTACCCGTAAGTCGAGCTCATGAAAAAAATTACAATTATTTTAAAAAGGTAGTATCACAAAAATTTACTAAAGTATTTATTATTTTGAGACTAAAAAAGTATATATTAACATATCTTTTTTTTTTTGAAGAAGAAGAAGAAATTATATCTCAGCCAAATTTTTCTAAGAGTAAAATTTAAAATTAAAAAAATATAAATATTTTCAAGATAAAAATGATTCTTTTACAAAAAAAAGAGACATCTAAGTTGGTGGTGACTTTTATTCCTATTTTTTTTAAACTAAAAATAGTTGTATTTTGTTCTGCAATAAAAAATATTTGTTTTTTGTCCTGGCTAGCTAAAAATTTTATATTATTTAATAAAAAAAGAGACATCTATAAATTTTTTAGTTGGCCATCTAACAGTAAAATTTGTCAATTTGAATCTTTGAATTTGAGATGTATTGAGACTCTAGACGCTTAGCTTATGCTAAAAGCGTTTATCCTGTACTCTATCAAAAGCCTAAGAAAGGTTAAAAAATATCTCGTCAGCCCGGTTACCTTTTGTTGCCTCATTCTTTGCTATAACAAATCTTTCGAGAAGACTAGTTAGACATCCTTTTTTAGCGACAAGATCATGTATACCACCAACAATGAGGTTATTTTCTAGAAGAAAAAAACATAGGTCTATCCCAGATTAAACTCTCTAAAACCTTGCAGGCCATTGATTTGAGAGATAATAGTCTATAATTCTAAGGTTCAATTCGACTTTCATTCTTGAAATTTATGAAATATCGGAAAAAATAAATGGAAATTGGGGTTAAAAAATTTTTGATGAAAAACACGATTTATGAAAGGTACCGTATTCCCTCGTTCGATTATGGGTGCTTTACCAAATGCATAATTTAAAAAAAAGGTTTTTATTTTTTGTTTTAAATTCGAGTAATGATACCGCATTAAATTAAGAATTTCAGAGTTTGATACGGACCTAAACACGTGATTATGCTATTAAACCATGCATTCATAATTAGAAATTTTATTGTGGGCGAGATGTACTTTGGTGCATAGTCCAAAAACGTGTCTTAACTTGTGGTGCAGAATGCAAATTTGAATGAATTTAATTTGATAAAAAAACTCAAATTTAATGGTGATTTGTGCTTTATTAAAAAAAAAAAAAAATTATCAATCATAAAAATCAGATGGTTTATAGATTAAATTTTTTTTAAAAAATAGAATATCTTTAAATTTGCATTTAACTTGATCTATTTATTTTTTGATAATTGGTTAACATATTTTAGAAAATAAATAAACCGATTATTTTTAAAATCTCAAGTAATTTTTTTGAATTAAAAAATTAAATTTAAATTATTCAATAGTTTATAAATACAAGTTATTTTAGAAAAATATTATTTTCCAATTATCGCAATTGTTATAGCTGTAGGCAGAAAATCTGATATCATTGGAGTGAATGTGTTAATTAAGGTGTCTTTCAAGCTAGTTGTGTCTATAACATCAGCTAAAACTACACCTATTTCGTCCAATCTTAGGTAAAGCAAATCAATTAAATGCTGATTCGATGCTATGTAATTCTTAAAAATTTTTAAATAAAAAAATTAATGATTTGTGCCAAAATACCTGTAAATAAAGCAAAAATTCAGGCTCTAATGCTTGTGCAATTGTTGTATCACCTACAATATTTTTTAATAAAACATAGTCTTCTTGCTTAATTGCGGACCAAACAATATTAGCTAGCTCTGGGATGGAAACTCCTTCAGCTGAAAGTTCCATTTTGAATTGATCATAATGATGAGGATTTGATTCAAAAAATCCCTTGAAAAAAAAATTCTAGCTGAATTAAGTTTTTTTTAAAAATTTTACTTTTATCAATGTGATACTTGTAGGATTAATCATTCTACTTAGTTTAAATCCTCCATATAATGGTAGCAAATCCAACATTAGATCAAAATTTTTGACCTGAATTTGATTATTTGAATTTTGAAGTCTCGGAGCACCGAGGCATAAACCGAACATCAAAGCAACAAGTATAGTAAAAGTTTTCATTTTTATTGATTTTACCAATTTTAGGCAAAAATAAATTTTATCAATTATTTATTTATATTGAAGGTCAAAATAGTGAGAAAAAATTTTTTAATATCATTTGGGCTCTAAGACTTTATATGTGTAAAAAACATATTTTTTTAAACCGATTAAAAAGAATCCTACGTAATAAAATGTTTGATAAATTTTTGTGATTTTTCAAATCAGAGCAAAGTAAAACTTTTTATTTATATTTAAAACATGCTTAAAAATAGATTGTACTACAGAATTTTTTAATATTCAAAAATCATATTTTTAGCCTGAGAAAATTTTATCTCTATTCAGCCTTTGTTTTTCACAATAATCTAAATAGAATATTTACTAAACTATTCAAAAATTTATTTTATTGCTACTAGACCGAGATAGAAAACGAAAAATGATAACGAAAAAATAAGCAATTAGAAATATCAAGCAAGTGTAAAACCTTTACATAAGTGTGCCCGAGAATCTCTCCTAAGAATTATTGTCCAGTATATATCTTTAACTTAAGTCCTAGAGTCCATAATTAATCACAAGCACAGTCAAAAACCATTTACTGAAAGACAAATTAATATTCACATCACAGTACGATGTCATGTCTGATCAATTTATATGAAATTTTGATTTAAAGTACAGTGTTAGGTCTTCTAATCTTTATTATATAATCGATATGTGAGTTCATTTTGCCTTTATTTAGAAAAAGACTTAATTTAGGTTAAAAGAAACCAACGAAAAACAGCAAAGTTGATTTCAGAAGTGGGTGATTCGGATTACCAACAACGTTTATTGAAGCTAGATTTAACATAATTTGACACAATAAGATTAAGGGGTGATCTAATTCAGATATACAAAGTGATAAACAATCATGAACAAATTCTATTTAATGAATGAATCACTTGCAGCCTAAACACCAGACTTGTGTCTAAGTCAAAAATTTAAGCCATTTTAAATTTTAAAAAATTTAATTTTTGTTTTCAATGAAATTTGATAAAAAAATCTTTTAATTAATTTCTAAAATGAATAATATTAAAATCTAGACAATTATTATAAGGATTGGATGCTTTTAGCCTGTTATCCATTGACTTTCCCAAAAAAAAAATTAAGTAATTCATTTATTAACTACTTTTATATTTTAAAAACTGATTTTTCTATTTGGTTTATTATTGAATTTTTATCAAAGAAAGCAAAAAAATATCTTGCTATTCGGAACTATTCTTTAAGATCATTCCAATGATTTTAAAAGCTGTTAAATGACATTGTTCATTCAAATATCAACTGCAATTTAACTAAATTTTATAAATGCAAAAAATAGCTAGTATTTGTTAGCTTTTCAATAAAATTAAATAAATAAGAAATTAGAAAAAAAAATAACCGAAACAAAATTTTTCATCAAATCCTCTTCAAATATTTATCTTTTTTACTCTGAACTTTTCTAAGATAACCTTTTTTTAAAAGCTATTAAATTGAAGTGATATTTTTTTATCTAACTTAGAATTGTATTTCATTTAGCAAGTAAAGCATTTTAATATAAAAAAAAAATTAACATTAATTTTAAAAAAAATTTTTTAAATTAGCAAATTTTATTTAATTTTCTAATGTCAAAAATTTTTGCTCAATTTTTTGATTATGGCCGAAAAGTTAACTGGCTTTTGTTCATTCTCATATCTCTTTTCACCATGGGTAAATTGGATCTTTATTTTTTTTTAAATCTTAAACTAGTCTTTAAAACTGCTAAATTAAGGTTCTTGGATTGATATTTCGGGTAAGACTGTAAACATAGAATTTTTTTACTATTATTCATTTTTCTCTTTAAGGAATTTGGTGCGAACTTCCATTAATGGTCGAAGAACTACCAGAACGATGGAGACTCCCTTCAATTTTAACTCTCATTAGTCAAATTGGCCAAATTGGTCCTTTAATTTTCATTATTGGCCGCCGTTTCTTTCCAAACAAATTCACCAATTCAAACGCAATAATAGTTGTTCTATCTGTGGGTGCAATTTCATGTTTTTGTTTGGCAATTTTTTGGAAAAAAACGGCATTTGTTTTCAACGAATCGCGAAGTATTTATCTCTACTTATTCAGTCTTAGTCTTTCTTTGCTCGATTCATTATCAACAATAACTTTTCTTCCATATGTTGGTGAGTATTTTGCCAAAGAGTACATAATTCCAAATTACATTGGTGAATCTCTTTCTTCTTTTATTCCTGGGTTATTGGCTATTATCCAAGGAGTCGGCTCACCAGATGAATGTCTTAATATTACATCAGTAGATAATTCAACCTCACTGGTATCAGGAGTTAAAACTAAATTCTCGGTTTCAATTTATTTTGCTCTAATGGGTTTACTAATATGTACGAGTATAGTATCATTTTTGTCTATCAATTTTGTATCCTATTTCAAAAAGATTAGAAAAAATAATCATCTAGAAGAGTTTTTAGAGAGTGAAAGATCAAAGTTGAATAAAGGTGCTACACAGACAGTGAAAATAATGTTTTTTATATCGTTTCTTGGTGGTTTCACAAATTATGGCTATTTACCAGGACTAATGTCATACTCAACAATACCATATGGTGGAGATTTTATGTACTTGGCTGTTAATCTAAGTAATAAAACTTAATTTATCTAGAAAATAATCAGATCAATTTATTCATCATTCATATTTTGTATAAATATTATTTTAAATATTTAGGTAATGCAAAGATATTTGTTTTAATTAATTTTTCAAAAATATATGATCAATTAGACCTTGGTGAATGTAAATTCTAAATCTAGTTTTGAGAAGAAAAATAAAATCAGACTTTAAAATCTTTATTTTCACTTATTATTTTCACTTTTTTCTTAATTTAAAAAAAAATCATAAATAATTTTTTTTTTCTAAGTTAAATTTAATTTAGTATCCTTTTGTTTAGTATTTTTTTGAAAACATTTTTGAGATATATTTTAGATATTGAAAACATACGATCCATAAAGTCATTAATTTTTTTACAGCTCTAATTAAAATATGCCCTAATTCTTATTAGAAACAATTTAGATATTTTAATTAATTAATTTTATTTTTCTAAAGCAAGCTGTGGTTTAACAATAGCTGTTCTTTTATCGATTTGGTCCTATGAGGTATCTACAAAACGTGTTATTATCGAAACATGTATACCTTTATTCACTTCTACATGCATTTTAATAGTGTCTGTTTTCAGCCCGTGTCCGCCTTTAGTAAACACAAATTGGCGTAGGGTAGCAGGATATTTTATGGTCTTTTGTTGGGTAATGACAAGTTGCATGTTTATTAGAATTAGGTGTTTGATTGCAACAAAGCTGGAAAAATATGGAAAGCAAAAGCTTTTTTTGCTGGGAGTATTTGCTATTATAGGACAATTATTGGGTGGACTGATTATATATTTGCTTGTAGATGTTTTTCGTCTTTTTCATGATAAACCAAAATGTAGTCCAGATGACTATTGCTTAAGAATTTTAGACTAAAAAATTAAAAACAAAAATTGTTTATTTTTTTTTAAATTTGGAAAGATTAAAAAATTAAAATTTTTTAATCTATCAATATTTTAGTCATATTTCTTTTTAAAAATATAAAAAAATTAAAAATTTTAAAGCTATTTAAAAAAGAAAAATTTACACAAAATTAGGGTTTATATATTGAAAACGTCCAAATCGAAAATATGGCAAAATTGGAGGTCGCTTAAATTTTTTAAAAGCT
Source organism: Brachionus sp. 'Tiscar' (assembly GCA_006352455.1). NCBI lineage: Eukaryota > Metazoa > Rotifera > Eurotatoria > Ploima > Brachionidae > Brachionus > Brachionus sp. 'Tiscar'. The sequence continues at coordinate 26,372 of VANL01000254.1, forward strand.
GATCTCAATTTATTACTGATTGGCAATAATGATTTAGGTTTATTTTTGTTATTTGTTAATAAGTTCTTGGGCCTATTTACTGTTTTCGGTAAAAACGATTTTTGGCTTTTGACATTACTTGATCGAAAGCTGGCTCTAGGGGCTGAACGAAAACCTGAAAAAGATAATCGCCCAATTGAACCAAATCTTCTCGGCTCTATTTTCATTATGCAAAAAAATGACAACAATAAAAATAATCTAAATATTTTCATTTATGTATATGCTTAAATTGAAAATAAATACAAAATACATTTATACTATGTAAAAATATTCTAATGATGATAGTTATTTTAAAGAAGAAATTTAAAAATCTAGAAATAGTTTCTAAAAAATTTTCCATTTATTTTAGGCTTGTATTTAGATGATGATTTTAAATAAATTAATACCAGAAAAATATATTATATTTCTTAATATTTTTTTTGAGAAAGTTTGATATTCAGAGATATTTTTGATCTAATTTCTAGCTGGAATGTATTGTTGCAGTTTATCAAATGCACTGGATATACCGTCTACACTTGAGTTGTATTCAAGAATTTATATATAAATGATTGGTATATTTTGATCAATAAATGGTTGATAAGAAATAAATCATGTCAATTAGTATTTAATCTACATGATCGGTTTAAATTAAGAAAAATGATCATTAAAAAAAATAAAAAATAAATTCTTTGAAACAAGTTTAGTCAATTTAACACTCAAACACCGGAGGAGTTTTTTCGGAGCTTTTTACATTATCTTTAATTTGTATTTGCTTAAATAAACGTTACCCATTTTTTAAAATTTTATTTCAAATCAGATATTTAAAATCAAAAAATATTTAAGTTAATTTATATTTTTGCAAAATATGCTTATTTTCATGGAAAAAAAATAAAAAATAAAAAGTAACTCAAGGGGTCCAAAAAACCCCTCCGGGTTTTGAGTGTTAAAAAGAGAGATTTCACTGTTTGGATTTTGAATCTACCAAATAATAGTGTTATATGACAGTCAATTTGAAAGAAGATAAATGCACCTGTCCGACATTTTTAAGCAGTACATTTACAAAAACATTTAGTCAGTCTTGCAATCATGTTGAAATATGTCAACCTACAATCAACACCAAAAGATATATATATTGGCGATATACTTATAAGAAGAAGCAATTTTTGAAAATTAAATTAAATCTTATATTATTAGAATTTTTTTTAAACAAAGAGATTTATTTTCAGTCTTTTTAAAAAAAATAATTTTAAGTTAATAATGAAAGTGTTGGAACCCAAATTTAATGCTATATTAAATTTATAAATTATTTATTTAAAATTTTTTATGGAAAATTTTTAAATGAATATTTGACAATTGTTTAGCACATTTTTAAAATCTAGCAAACATACTTACTTAATTTGAACAAAAAAAAATTTTCGAACCAGAAAAATATTTAGCTAAATTTAAACTTTTTTGGCTAAAAATAACAACCTTTTTGAATAATTTTTATTTGAATTTTATTTTAATGATTAATTTTTATAATTTAATATATTTCCCGCCTTTATGTATCTAGAAATAAAAATTACTTTACCAAAATCATAAAAAAAATTTTTTATTTATGATTTTAAACATTGATAAGAGAGAGTAATTTTAAAAAATAAATATACAAAATGGTTTATGGCAATTTTTTTTATTAGATTTGTTTTTTCAAAAATTGGACAGTTAATTTTAAAATTTTTAAATGGAAAACTATTTAAAAAAAATAAAAAAACATATAAAAACGATTTTTAAAAAGTATTGAATGAAAGAAATTTACCATATATATCAAAAATTCTTCAACATTTAATTGCAGAGCTTTTACACATATTAAATTTCGTATTAAAAATACTTTGTATCAGCTGATATATTTTATAGAACGAATTTTAGACCTTTGGAAAAAGAGCACCGTATACCCTCGTTCGATTATGCAGCACTTAAACTAATACAAAATAAAATCAACAACAAATTAGATATTTTTTAGCATTAGTGTAATGTACTTTGGTGCATGGTCCAAAAGCTGGAAGTTTAGCTTATGGTGAAGCATAATCGAACGATGTAATACGGTAATTACAATTTAAAATTTTTCTTTTTTTTTGTTCCAAAATTCACAATGCACTTTTCATTTACTTTATTTAAGATTTTAATGTATTAAGATAAAAAAATATTTTAAATAAAATTTATTAAATAATTGGATACAAATCAGGTTTAAATTGTTTAAAAAAAATAATGAGCTAAATAAAGCTGTATAAAATTGACTAATTAAAAACTACACTGTTAAATTGGATAAATAATTACTAGACAAAATTTCAAAATTGAATAAGAAACTTTTCAATAGCGACAAATGGCTGTTCAAAAAATAAATTGAATAAGTAAGCCAAAGCATAGGTAAAAACAAGCTCAGCCAGAAAATAAAAAGCCATATTCAAGTCTTGTAGATGCAAAAGATGTTCTTGGGTAGTATTGAAAGTCATTATGACCATAACATGAATCAAAAATGCGGAATAGTTAATTCTAGATAAAGGAACCCAAATAGGCCAACTTAAAATGCTGTTTACCACACCATCGGTTGAAATCACTACGCATGAAAATATAACATATCCAACAGCAATGGACCAGGCTAGCTTTGATAGTGATTGATACAAAATTCTCGTCTCTCTGGCTAAAGGATTTTCTCCCAAAGCGTCTGGATAAAGACCAAATACTGTTACACTGGTAAATAGTAGAGTTATTACCCAAAATAGTACATGTAGAAGCTTGTTTATTTTGATGGGTCTTTTTTTAAAAACAATTACTGAATAGCCATAAAGTATACCAATAATATAGGGAGCCATTCGAAACCATGGAATTATGTAATAGTCCATGAAAAACTCTTTGAAATTTTGACTAAATAAAATTAATTATATTTAAATTTCAAAAAACCTTTGTTTGAAAATCTTACCCAAATTGAGCAGCTTCAATATGTTTGTAATATAAATTTAAGACAATTAGTAAAATATTTGTGGCTAATAGTCCTAGAGAAATGCCAATTGCCAAAAAAATTTTGCTAAAATTTATAATTAATTTAAATTTTATCTTAAGTTTTTTAAGCATACTTTAATCCAAAAGGAATAAGTATCAAAGGTGCAAATAGATGAAATTGTAAATCATTAGCCAGAAACCATGAGATACCGAAACAAAAATTGTCCGGCTTGTAGAAATTATTTATGTACAAAATATTTGCCCACCATTGACTTTTACATTCGGATGATTCGAATCCTTCGTCTGGAAAAAGCGGACCATTGCCCATGTAAGGCGATAAAAATAAACTTATCATAAATGCAATCAAATATGCTGGAGTTAAACGCTGAATGAAAATCAAAAATTTGATTTTTTAATTTTTTTTTTCTTTCAAATTTTACCCAAAATCTATGCAAATAGAATTTTAATATGAATAAAACTGTTATTTTTCCATTTTGTCGTTCAATTAAACGCAAAAATGAAAAACAAGTCAGGAATCCACTGAGAAAAAAAAATGTATCCACCGAAAAAAATGCATTGGTCACAATCAAAAATGAAAAACGCTTTAAAATTGGCTGTATGGCGGCCATATTATCTTATGACAATAAATTTTAAAGAAATTTAAGTTGATTTTTTTTAATTCATACCCAGAAAAATGAATGAAAAGATGTAGCTTAAAAAATAAAAGCTTAAAATAAAAAAGTTAATGGTTAAATTTAAGCTTACGAATGTCCAAGAATGACCCAAGCTTGAATTAAAATAAAATTAATTATAACATTTTGTTAATTGTATTAAAAGTTATTTAATTAATATACCTAAGGATAAAACTCTAATTGCATGTAAGCATTTAAATTCGCCTGAATTTTCTGATGTGGTTTTAAACAATTTTTTAGTGTTTGTGTAAGCAGACATACCAATAGCTATTTGGCTAATTAAGGACTCATCTAAAAGAAAAAATAAATAAACAATGACATAAATTTTTTTTAAATGAATTTTTACGTGAAATACTGTAACGATAAGACTCTTCTAAATTATCTTTTTGAGCTAAATCAGGAGTCGTTGTACTAATTAATTCATCTGTTTCACTATTAACTACCACTGAACTTGACAAAAGTTCTTGAAACTTAACATAATATTGGTATCTTTTGAAAAAATCATAAGCCGTACACAACAGAATAATTGTGACTATTGAACCTAAAAATGCTCTAAATTAAATAAAATGTAAATTAAAGTTAATAATTAAGATTAATTCTAAATTACAAAGTGATTTTAGCACTTAGATTTAAAATTTTATCATCTTTGAATGCCAAATATGTTTCATTGATGCTTGGATTAAATGGAAGAAATTCTCTAATGCTTTCGGGTATAAATGTAAAAGCTTAGTTAATGAATATTAGACAACAAAATAAATAGATTCAGTTATAGTATTACTTTGATTAATTAGTTCATAAATATCATGTTGAGAGCATTTGTTTGGGACACAAAGTCCAAATTTTAGACCAGAGTTTTCTATTGTATGCTGAGGATCATAGATTTTTAGTGGTTTGGACAAAAGAGCATATTTTCCTGTCCAATTCCCTTCATTAGCACTAATGTTCCTACATTCGGAGTATTCACCCAACCAAGCCATGTTGCCGTTAATTAAACCACTGGGTATTTTACCAAAAGAATCTAGTACTCTAAATGACCATTCCATTTTGTGCTGTAAACCAAAATACAATTCTTCCAGTTGAGTCTGACAATCTGATGATACATTAAGAAAATTTTCATTGTCTAGAAGTTTTGTCAGAGAATTTTTGATCAACTTTTGTGTATCAAAATCAAAACTTGTAGGAATTTCATTTAAAATTGACTGTAATCTGGCTTGTTGATAGATTTTTGTGTTTAAATGGGAAATGGCATCACGGAAGTTCAATGGTATTGATAACTCATTACACAACGTACAAATGCATACGCTCAAAATTGAAACTATTAAAAGACTTTGCTTCATTTTTAAATGAGGAAATATACAAAAAAAATTTTAAAAAAAAAGAGTAAATTTATAAGTCTAAATTGAAAAATTTCTTGTACTAGGTTTTAGATTAAATATATGCAAATCTTATTTAACTGCTAGCTAATTCTAATTTCTAAGAATTTGCAAAAATCACCTTGACTAATGAAACATACAGTTTTGAAAATTTTCTTTACATTTTTTAAAAACCATGTTTAGACTTTGATTGTTTTAAATATGTTTAGTCAAATTTTTTTTCCATTTCAATTTTAATTTAAACAGCAACAATTAGTCAAAAAACTTAGCTAATGAACTCGTAAAAATTGAATAAAATGAATGAAAGAAAGCTTATTTTCACACAAAAAATCAATTCTAATTTTTAAGGAAATTATAAATTAGATTCCTGAAAATTTTTTAAAATTAGAATTTTAATAAATCTAAATTTATTTTACTAATAATTTGTATTGTACTACTAAATTTTCTTTTATTACATATATTTTAACAGAAACATTAGTTTTTTTTTAATAAAAAAAAATTATACAGTAAGTTTTTTAAGAATTAATATGTAAAAATTTATTGATTAAATTGAAGGACAATCTCATAAATCTAAGAAAATAATTCAAACTACAAAAAATGTTTGACATTGTAAACAGAGTGAAGATGAATTTTTAAGGAATTTTTTTGAATCAAATTCTGGATAAATCCTTCACCGTCAGATTTTTAAAAATGATTTAAATTTTAATATTTAAAAACTAAATTTATTTTATTTAAATTTTATTCGAAGTAAAATAATGAAATATACATAAATTTTTAAATTAAAAATTAACATAATATAATTACAGCATGTTTATGAGATGACCGAGTTTTAACTCCTCTGGTATTTTTCTCTTTTCTTTTCGAAATGTCCATCCGCTGAATTTTTTTACAATGATGGTTGGAACTTCTAGCTGATGTATCGTTGAAACATTCCACTCGAATCACTAAAAGCCTGGAAAGAAACAAAGACCTAAAATCTTGATGGTTTATAAAGCACAGATTTACCACAAAGAGCCACATACAAGACCCTAAGTTCATTACAGAATTTAATAATTGGCACAAATATTGATTTTTTTAGTCACCAGGAATCATGTCAAATTTATAAATAAAACTTTCTTAAAGAAAATAATGAATAAAAATGAGAAATAGAAGAAGATCTAACATTGAACATTGTGCTCTACTGCTGTACGTATAAAATTATTGTTCCTTAGACAAACTATTTTTGATATTTTAGTAAAATAGATAAAGAGAAGGCTTAAAGAATTATTAGCAAAACCTTAATGAAACGATTCTAAGTGAAGAAACTTGGAATTAATCTCATCAAGCTTCTCTTATTTCTATGCGACTCAAATTAAATTTTTTTTTTCATAGATATAATTTTTTTTATTTAAAAATTAATTTAAATAAGAAAAAGGCTTCGAGCTAACATTCGAAATGAGCGCATTCTGCCCATACAAAGTGAAGCTTCTTCTGCCCAGAAGATTTCAGCTTAAACCTTTTATATAATTTTTTTTCCTTATAATGTATTTCTTAAAAAATAATTTTAAAATGTCTAATTAAAAAAATAAAATGAATTGAATGGAGCCAGAACTTAAATCAATGAATAAGCTCATGGATTTTTTAGAATAAATGCCTCTTTAGTCTTAATTAATAAAATCCATAATTAAGTGTTCAAAGATTTTGTTTTTACAATGAGTGATTGTTAGCTAAATGGATTTTGACTGTCTGTCATTTAACACCAAAGCCTTGCAAATTGGACACCAGCTGACATGATTTTCATGCTTGCTCAATGCAGATGCTGAATTTTTGGCTTTATCCTAAGCTTCAAATGACTCTTTAGCTATATTATGATATTCTTTTGATTTTTTTCGAATACCTAATAAATTCTCGTAAATTGAACTAATTTCTTCATCCTCGTAATCTTCACTTCAGTCGAAATTGGCCTCTTTCGAGTCTATTACTGTAGAAGATTTTTTTTTTTTTATAATTTTTCTTATTAAATATTTTTTTGAGGATTAAGATATTAAATATTTTTACAAATTCTCTTTTAGATCATGATACTCCTTTTTCTCTTTATATTTTATCCAGAGACTTGTGAATTCTTTTTGTCGCTGTCATTAAAAGGAATTTTTAACCGTAAAAACAGTTAAATCAAAAATTGCAAGTGTCTCAATATCAGACAAATTAGAGTTTTCAATTTCTTGTTCTTGATCCATGACATTAGTCAAATCAGTAGCTGCTTATCAACCAACTTAATATTGATTAAGTTTCTGGATTGGCTCAAATCTTGTATCCGATCCGAATAAAATTTTTTTAAATTTTGGTGATCTTCCACTTGGTGATTAGACTTGTTACAATAATCACATTTTCTGTAATAAGAGATAATATGAAGAAGTTAAAAGAACATAAATTTTAAATTAAATTTTTTTATCTTTTTCGAACCATTTACCTGCTTTTTTTTCCTAAAGCTTGACTTATTTTACTGATTAGACTAGGGTAGTATAATTTATCATATAAACAGCAATGAAAAAAGTTTCCAGTTTGAAAAAGGAAAATATTTACATTGTTTTTCTAAAAAAAAAATTTTAACCCTTGTTTTTTTACCAAGTACTTGAATTTTTTTCCCTTTTTTTATTATAATTTCCACTCGTTTCTTCTCATTTCTTTTACAACACTTGATTGAATTTTTTTCTCAATTTTATTTAAACATTTATTGATCTAATTAAAATAATTAATTTTTTAGAGTTTTAAATAAGTTGATCACATTTTGGACAAGACTCACTTGGCAACATAATAAACTATCAAGTTTTTTGAAATATTTTTCTTGATTTTTCACTAATACCGTAAACCCTTGCAAATAAGTGCCCCCCCTAAGACTCCCTTTTAAAAAGCTTATCAAAAGTGGTTTAGTTCCATCTATTTTCCTTTCTTGTAAAGCATGCTTAGATCCTTATTAAGTATTTTATTCGAAGAAAATTTTCTATCATCTAAGGGACTTCAATAAATTCTTCAATAAAAACACGATTCGAGGGCTCTTATTTTCAAGGGTATACGGTTTATATGTTTCAATAAAAATATATGAATAAATATTGCTACCAAAATAATGTTTAAGTTGAATGGATTCATTTTTATGATAAAATAAATTCAAATTGATGCTTTATATTAGATTAAAGATAAATGTTTTTATAATTTGTTAATTATTCTAATTTAAACTAAAATACTATAATTAACTTACTGATATGAATTAAGTTAAAATTTTTAAAGCTTTTAAAAATAATTTAAAAAAAATATCTTGATTGTATTATTCAAAGATCGAACAAAATTCTTGTATTTTCCGTTCCGATAATTTATGCTTGACACGTCTAAATTTTCTAAACTTAAATTTTATTTTGATCGTTTTTTTTTTAAATATTTTAAACTTATAGGCATCAAATAACTCAGAGCAACGCATAAATATTTTAAACTCAAGCATTCTTTTTTTAAATTCATAATATAGTAAAAAATACGCATTGACTCGAAAATTTATTTCTATTTTAGTTTAGAAAATTTTAATTATTTTTGTTATTTTAAATTTTTTGACACAAATTCATAGAAAATCAAAATTATGGATATTTTTACTGCTGGATTGGGAGTTCTTATAATAGCATGTGCAATATTGTACTATTACACGGGATCTGTTTCTACCAAAGTAAATGATCAGAACTTTAATAGATTTCAGCGGCTGTATTTAGCAGTTTATCTATTAGCCATGAGTAATTATATTTTAATTTAAAAAAAATAAAATAGACAAGTACTTAAATTTAGCTAATAGTGGGTGACTGGTTGCAAGGGCCGCATGTATACGCTCTTTACGAAAGTTACAACATGACCAAGCATCAAATTGAAATTTTGTTCATAGCTGGTTTTGGTTCAAGTCTTATTTTTGGAACTATAGTCGGATCGTTTGCTGATAAATAGTTAGTATTTTTAAAAATTTCTATCTGAATAACTTAAAGAAATTGAAAAAGCTTTTATTTAAATTTTTTTGAAGTGAACTTTAAGATTGCATTTATTTCAATTTTTTTCATCAACAGACTAAATAGTTTATATTTTTGAATAGGAGCTAATTAAATTATTTTTGATTTTAAAGATTATACCTAGGATGGATGGCAGGTTTGTTTTAGTCTATAAAAGATTTACACATAATTTTTTATAATTTTAAAACTAAAACTTATAATTGATTTTTTTATAGAATATTTTAATATTAAATTACAGTGGGATTTTTTATCTAATTGTTTGCCTTTTTTGACTAGAATTTAAAAAAAATCTGGTACCCTTAGACTTTTTTAAAGTTTATCTATTATTTTATTCAATGCATAGTTTAAAAAAATACTTGCTTTTATTATCTAGAATTATATAGTTTTCAAATCAAATATATTTTAAATTTGAACAAATAATTCTTGTTAAAATTCATTTTTCATGTATTTTGAACCGTAGGGTTCAATATTTTACAAAATTAATCTAAAAAAAAACAACTAGTTAATTTACTATTGATTAAACTATGAAAAGATTGGTATTAAAAGGCAGTTACTCTAACTTCTCTTAACATAGCGAAGATTCTTAACCAGGACAAAATATTTTTAATAGTACTATCTTTCTATTTAAAAATCAAATAAATGAAAATCTTGGCTAAAAAAAATAAACATGAAATAGGCCTATTAAAAATGAAAAGAATTTTTATCCCACTAATTCCTACAATGACTTTTTACTTAAAATAAAAATATATCTATAATAAATAATATAATAATAATTTTATAAAAATTGATCTAATAGGTAACAGGTTTGAATTGGTAACCTAAAAATTGTCAATTTGTTCCTATCACTAACAACTCTGTTAGTAAAAAAAGTATACCTTGGTAAACAATTTTTTATCAGTCCTTTACCTCTTGTATTATATGCTTACTTTCCAATAGTTCGCTGTACCAACTTATCTCATCAAGTTCATTTATGAACTTGTACATTTGTATTAGATCACGGCCTCTTGTCGAAAGTATTGTTAGGTTCAGTCTTTTAAATCTCTCCATATAGTTTAACTCACCAAATCCTTTAAAGCTTCGTGTAACTCTTCTCTGTACTCTCTCTCTAATACTCGTATCATGACTATTGAAACCATATAAAATTTGCCCAAGAACTCTGTTTGCTCTTCCCGATGACGCACTTATTTGCTTACACCATTTTATATCGGTTTTTACTATGACTCCCAGATCTTTCTGTTCAGAAGTATCTGTCAACATGCTGACTTCATTCTCTTGTTATATATAATAATCCGTTCTTGGATAGTAAATTAAAAACAAAGAAAATTGGACCAGGTACAGAATCTTGAGGGACCCCACTTGTTACATCTAGCCAATCCGATTTTGCGCGACCAAGCACTACTCGTTGTTTCCTATGATGCAAAAAGGGTTTGATCCAATTGAGTAATTTTCCTGTAATCCCATAGTTCTTCAACTTTATGATTAAGTTCTTCAATTTAACATACATTAGACTATTTTTTAAATAGCTCTAAATCCAAATGATAAACTACAAATTATTTTTATTTAAAATTTATCATAATTGACTTGAAAACTTTATTTAAAGAATTAAAGCTTTTACATGTTTTACATTATTGTTATTTATAGATGCAAATATTTAAAAAGGTTAACAGGGCATACTTAAATAAATCTGTTTTTTTATTTTAAAATTTGTTCTTAATAAAAATTTCAAAAACCTGAAAATCGACCAAAAAGTGAATCATATGCAACAGATTAATTAAATAAATTTTAAAATTTAAGTGGTCGTAGATTTAACTGTATCCTTTATGGTATTCTGTATGGTATTGGATGTCTAACTAAACACTTTAATAATTTTTATATCCTAATGTTTGGACGACTACTTGCTGGTATTGCCACTTCAATTTTGTACAGTGCCTTTGAATCATGGCTAATTTACGAACATAAGCATGTAGGTATTTTGAAATATGCTTTAAATAAAATTTAATTAGCTTCCTAAGCGAGGATTTGAGGAATCTACTTTGGGAACCATTTTTGCCAATGCTTATTTGGGAAATTCGATTGTGGCTATTTTGTCTGGAATAATTGCCCAATTAGTGGCCAACACATTTGGCTATGTGTAAAATAAACCTTAACTTTTTCCTTATTTTAATTTTAAAAAACGCTTTTTTAGAGCACCTTTTGATACATCGTTGATAGTATTAGTTCTAATGGTATTTTTGATTGTATCCAACTGGACAGAGAACTTTGGAGATTCCCAAGCTCATTTAAAGCAGTCTTTCTTAACTGCATGGGAAACAATCCGCAGTGATACCAAAGTACTTCTGCTTGGTATAATTCAGTCTTTATTCGAAGGATCAATGTATGTGTTTGTTCTTGAATGGACCCCTGCGCTTACCATAGATTCTAGCGCAAACAAAGAAGATTCGTCCAATCCACCAATTCCACATGGTTATATATTTGCAGCATATATGGTTGCTGTCATGATAGGTGCAAATTTGTTCAAGATTTTATCCAAGTACCAAGATTGTGAAAAATTCATGCGAGTTGTACTTTTAGTTTCGGCGGTTTCACTGACTACACCATTCCTTTTTCCAGAAAATCAAATGCTTATATTTTTATCTTTTATTTTGTTTGAAATTTGCGTAGGCGTATTCTGGCCATCTATGGGAACAATGCGCGGACGTTATGTGCCTGAATCAGCCAGATCAACTCTAATGAATTTTTTTAGAATTCCGCTAAATTTAATAGTGGTAGTAATTTTATCCAAGGATCTTCAACTTAGCATTATTTTCCAATTTTGTGTTGGATTTTTGTTTATTGCTGTAGTATGTCAATTTTTATTAAACAAATTAATAGAACAAAAACAGGAAACCAAAGTTTCTTTAGAGGGCAATTGAAAAACTAAACAATCATTTTTAATCAAAATTTTTATTATAAAGATAATAGGCATTAAAATTTTCATATTTTTTAATTTTGATCATTTTTTTTAAAGTTTAAACGTTTTATTAATTAAAAATTATTGATTTGAGAATTAAGTAATTTTCGATTTTCGATAACAGATTTTGTTAGAATTTTTATTTTTCAATGGTTTCCATTAACCATTCGTAGACTAAAAATTAAGATTCTTCAATTTAAAAATATATATTTTATTGAAGTATAAAATTAAAAATTAGAAATTTATTTTGTCTTAATAAATTATTTTTAATATCTAAAATTTATTATTTAATATGTCTAATATCATGGCTTAAAATCACAATTTCCCTCTTTAAATTTTTCTCTTTGAATATGAAAAAGAGTAGGCCTAATCAAATCATCTAAGAAATACTAAGCTGGATGCAGTATGTCAATGGATAAGGGTTTGGCGTATGTGACTGTGTGCTAAAAATGTAAAGCAATGCATTTCGGCAGACTAAATTTAAGGTATAAATATACACAAAAAAGCAACTCAAATGCAGAGTTGTTTAAAAGTCGCAAGTCTCAAGTCCGGACTTTTTTTTTTTAAAATAGTCCGAGTCAAAGATTTTAATTTTTATTAATAAATATTTGATGTACAAATTTTTTATGTTTGAAAAAAAATTCCTCTCAATATTTATTTAGATAATGTTTTTGAGAGTAGTTAAAATAAAAATCTAATTAAAGATATACAGATAATATTCTAAAAAAACAAAAACATGATAATTAAAAAAATTGAAAAAAAATATTTTTCAAGCATTTTTTTTTAAATATCTTTAAAAAATTTTTATTCATTTATTTATATGATTATATTTCTGCGATCCTTAATAGTTTTTATGGTTGCCAAGAAAAATACGACTTTTAAAAAAAATTTTTTTTTAGGACTTTTAAACAACTCTGCTAAAATGTTATACCATTCATTTATTTTTATTTAAAAAATAATTTAGGAAAAGTTTTTCCAGGGCAGTTCCGAATGGCAGAGCCTTCTTTTCAGCCCACGTGGTTGAAATATGATTAAAATAAAATATTAATTATATTATATCTGTACAATTTATTATATTTATTATTATATTATATCTGAGTAGAAAAATTAATATTTATATAATATATGCAATGTAGAATTAAATTTCTGCTATGAAATTGGTGTGTTTATGATTAAATGTTATACTAGCAACCACAGAATGTGAAAGGGATCTTGGAGTGATGGTTTCATCAGATTTAAAGTGGACCAGCCAAGTGAAAAGTGCTTGTGCGAAAGCGAGTAGGGTACTTGGAATGCTAAAGCGAACGTTTACAAGTAGACAAGAAAGACTGTGGGTAATACTGTATATATCCATGGTGAGACCCCATCTAGATTACGCAGTGCAGGTTTGGAATCCAAGTATGAAAAGGGATGTGAATGCGTTGGAAAAGGTGCAAGAGAGGGCAACAAAAATACCTTTGTCTGTAAGAAACATGTCGTATGAAATGAGGCTGACGAAATTAGGACTGACAAAGCTGAGTGAAAGAAGAGTGAGAGGGGACTTGATTGAAATGTACAAACTAGTGAATGGAATAGAAAAGGTAGGCTTAGTCAAGAATCTAGCGAATAGATCAGAAACAAGGGTCCAGCCGGGACTTTTAGAGGAACAGTCCAGAGAGAAAGTTTCCCAGCTCAAATTAGAAATGATTTTGCGGCTGCAGTAAAACTTAATTTAAAAATAAAAAAAATTCTTTTTTTAAAACTATTTTTATTTTTTATCAATATAAAGTTATTTGTTAAATCCTGTTCATTAATATTTTTGATCTTTTTTCTTTTTTGTAATTTTAGTTGAAATGATTATTTGTAATAATTTGCCAACATACTCTAAAAAAATAATCCGGTTGTTTAAATTTTAAAACTAGTTTTTGAAGATTTTTCCATTTAATAAAATAAAATAAAAAAATATTACCGCTCAATTGAAAGAGTATCATTGTTCTTAGATTTAGGAGAACCTTAAAGATTTATGATAACTGTTTAATTTAGAGCATGCTTTTAGTTTAATAAAAAATAATTGATATTCGTTTTCCAGATTCTGTTGTGAACAATTTAAATAAAGTAAAAGCTTGCAAAATAGACGGTATATTAATTTTAATTTAATTTAATTTATTCATAAAAATTACGCCAGACTTGGCGATGTTATACATAGAAATATAATAAATATAAGAAATAGTTTAATATTAATATTAATATTATGGAATTTTCAATTAAAATAAAAAAAATGAATTTTTTAAATTTTAATAATTTAATTCAAATCTAATTTAAATATAATTTTAATTTTCTAAAAGTTTTTTGTGCAGAAGAATGACAAATTTTTCATGGATAATTTGTCTGAGCATTTACAGCCTTCACAACTGCTTTGCCGGTATTTTCTCCTTTGAATAATCCGAGAAAAGCTTCCTTCATGTTATCGAAGCCAGTGTACATTTGTTCTTTGACTTTTAATTTTTTTTCTTGTACAAGCTTGTTCATTTCAGTGAAAGCTTGTGGCCATTTTTCATAATATGAATAAACCATAAATCCATATACAGTTAGTTCTTTCATCAAAATAGATATATTGGTTGCATCAACTAGAAAATATAGTCTAAATAAAGCTTTTATAATAAAATATAGATAGAATACATTTTTTTGCTTCGACATCATTGTAGTTTTGAATCGAACCACATACTAAAATTCTTCCATACTTTTTCATGTGTTTGTTTATGATTGTATGATAGTAATCTCCTCCAGTCTAAAAATTTCATAAAAATTTCGAATTTTAGAAACAAATAATTTAATTTACATTGTCAAAATAAATGTCTACTCCATCAGGAGCAACTTTAGACAAGGCTTCACTAAAATTTGTATCCTTGTAGTTGAAAACATAGTCAAATCCGAGCTCGTCTTTGCACCATTTGAGCTTATCTTCACTACCGACAAATCCGATTACTTTTAGCCCTTGAATTTTGGCCAACTGACCAACTACGCTGCCAACTGCTCCAGCAGCAGCAGTAACACATAAAATCTCATTTGGCTTTGGGTCGCAACGCTTCAAACCAAAGTAAGCTGTTGCACTAAATTATCAGCTTTTAAAAGTGATTCAGAATACTTTTTAAAATAATACCCTGGCATTCCGAGTACTCCCAACGTATAGGACAAAGGCGTAGAACCGATGTCAAATCGTATGGGAGTCAAATTGTCTCCTTTTGAAATAAAATGTGATTGCCATCCAACATTTGCTAGTACCAAGCTTCCAATCGGATATTCTCCATTTTTAGTTTTAATAACTCTTTAAAAAATTTGTTTAAATATTTAATCTAATACTGTTTTTCATTTTATTTACTCAGCTAATTGTTCACCGATCATCGGATTTCCTTCTGCGTTTGGAAATAGCCTTTGAAACAAGTTAAAAATCTGATGTTATTAATTTTTTATACCTCATATATGGGTCCACTGAGAGATAGAGAGCTTGGCATAAAACCTCTTGAAATTAATTAGTAAGTTAATTTTTTGAACAATAATTAAATGAATACCATTTGGTTGAAGTTCATCCGGCAAATCAAACTCAACTAATCCAAAATTTTCATCATTGGCTTGGCCACAAAATTGTTTTGCTAAAATCCACTTTTTTGCTTTCATTCTAAGACTGTTTAATTTTTTTGTTTTTTTTAAATGTATTTATTCAAATAAATTCTAGGATTTTCTCAAGCACACGTTTTTTCGCTTTCAACAATTACTAAATTTACCTTTGATGTAAAATAAAAAACAATCATTCATTTAGTTTTAATTTTAGTTGATAAAAACTCTTAAGCATAATTTTAATCTAAATGAATAATAGAACAAAATTCAAGAAGATTTAGAAATATTATTAATCTAGTCGATAGTAAAATACATTCAGATTGCAATTATTAATTTCAAAATTATCTAAAGCTTATATTTTTTCCTTCATCTAAAAAATTAGTATCAAAATTTACTAATCAAAAATCAAGTATTTCCACACAATTGCGTTCTTTTTTGAAAAAAATAATTTATTTTTAGAAATTTTGAATTTTTTTTTAAATAAAAAATTATGTAAATGATCTAATTTAGATTATTTATTTTAGTTAAAAAAATAAGCCTCCCCTTATTAACGCAATTTCAGCTGTTAAAAGCGCATTGCAAAAATTAATGATGCATCGTTTGACTAACGGATAAATATAAAATTTAAAATAAATCCTCACCTTCAAAGCACATCAAACAAAAAACAGCAAATATTTGATTAATATTACATTTTATTAGTTTATCAATTAAATCTAAATTATTATCAGATTAATTATTAAAAATAGTAACTCTATTAAAGCATTTTCAGCTTTTTTTAAATCGACCACAATTATACTTATTAACAAATTCTGCTTTGATTTTTTTCAAGCTCTTCAGTGCTAGTAAATGAGGATACCTTGTACTTGAGATAAAACGTGAAGTTTTTGAATATGAATTTATTAAAAAAAAATATTCTAATTAAGCCATTTCATAATATTTGATAATTCATTATTTAATTCTTTATTCTTTAGTTTTGATTTGACTTCGGCTTTTGACCAACCCTGAAATGTGGTTTGAACACTAAACTTATTCTATAAAATTGAAATAAAATCTAATAAAACAAATTCTTCCATTTTTTAAAAAATTAAAATCAACCAAAATTATAAGAAAAAATACTGCTTTTTTATATAAAATAAATCTTAACTTTCTTTTATTCAGAAAATCAAATCAATTTAAATCTATTTAATAAAATAAAATTAAAGTTGACAAATGGTAATAAATTTATTTAATTACAAATAGCTTCTTTGAAACACCAATTGTTTGGAGATCGCACACTCCCCTTTCTGAAAAGATTAAAGCTAGAAAAAAATTAAATGGCTCATAATAAGAGACACGTATAAAAAGATGTTAAAATATTACAAATTATTTAAAAGATTTAAATATATCTGTTTAAGAATAAAAAAAGAAATTAAAAATTTCTTATGGTAATACAGTCATCCTTTTAGTCACGTCCCTATAAAGTCCCATTTTGGATTTCTTATAATACCTTATATTGTAAAGTTAGTTTTGTTATGTCCCGTTTTCTCGAAAGTTGCTAATTGTATTATTTTTTTTGAACAGTTAAAGTCTTTTGAACCAGAAAAGATAAAATCTATTAGAGACTTATTTAAAAATTGTCACGCTGAAGCGTTGAAAAATTCGGTTCAACCAAAAATTACAATTTTTATTAGTTAATTATTATTATTCATAAAGGTTAAGGAAATATTCGAAAGTCATAGCTTTCTTACAGCCCAAAAGTAAAGATAAGTAAAAATTTTATGTTTTAAATAAATTTTAAGTTTTTAGTTCTAAGTTTTTTGTATTAGACTAATTATGTTTTTTCAATAGTAAATATAATAAATTCTATAAATCAAATTTTTTTTATTATGTCCTAATCTGATTAATCCCCATTTTTGGCTGAAACAAACACCGTAACATAATCGAAGGATGACTGTAGATAGTGTTAAACATAAGTAAAAAAATTCAAAAATTTTATCTAAATTTATTTAAGCTAGAATAATTTATTAATCTCCAGATTAAAATTTAATTCTTTTTAAATGAAAAAATTTAAATTTTAAACTAATACTTATTTTTTTGATAATTTAATTATCAATTTTCCTTTTCAATTAATCTTTTCATGAAATTTTGAAAGAAAAAATGAATTTTTTTAAAATTTTTTATTTAAGAGGTTCTGATTCATAAGTAGCGGCAATTCCCTTAGTGCCTTCAAGTGCTTTTCCTACTTGAGTTTGGCCCAATTTTTGTTCTAGTCCTGTCCAAGTTCTATTTTTTAAAATATCCTTAGCACCTATAGCAGAAACAGCCCAAGCCCTGTCACGATTAGCTATTGCTGTCTCAGAAACATCTTCAGATTGATCTCTTTTAACAAATCTACTTCCACCTGTGATCAAAGATACGTCAGATTCTTGATCACTCAATTTTAGTGGAATATAATGCAGACTTCTTTCTAATAATTGTTGATAATCTACCACATATTCTTCTCCCCATAAACGAGCACAGTTAAAAGCCATTTCCAATTCGTACACATTTATGATCGGCTTTAGCAGCTCTTTAGAATCAATAAGACTATTTTCATTGCATGCAACCAGAACATATGTATCTACTTCCATAAAATTATTCAATTTGGGACAATTTAGTTTTCCGATTAGGAAAGAATAATATCTTCTTTGGGCTTTTTGAAGAATTTTGGCCACATGATTTATGGCATCTTTGTATTTGGCTACCGACATTGTTCCGATTAAAATTCCAAATATATTAGAATCCTTGGCTTTTTCTATCAGATAGTAGCGTTTCATTAGTTCTCTATTTGTTTTATTGAATAAAACTTCCTCACATTGACCTGAGTCGTATTGATAAAAACGATTTTTATTAAAATAAAATAGAAAACAATTTTTAAGGGATATCTTATTTCCAACATACAAAAAAGAGTAAGAATCAGAACTATTTTTTAAATCTTGAGGTAGCTCCCTTGAAAATAGAATTTTCGAATTAGGATTGTGCTCACCATTCAGAACTAATTTGGATATGAAAATATTTGGATTATTTCTGAAAATATTTTTGATTTCCTCATAAAGATAATGAAATGATACATCGTAGAGAATTATTAATTTATTGTTAATTTTTTCGACATGTGAATAAATATTTTTGATGTCAAGAGGAACTTTGTCGAATATGAGCAAAGTTGGTATTTTTTCAACCTGGCTTAGACATGAATGGCCATAGTGGATAATGGCATCAGCATTGTAGTGTTCAGCAGCCACTGTATCTACACAGCAACTTCCATAAGACGTATCAGCCAGAATAAAAAATGTGCATTCGACAAGTGAATTTTTCAAGCGAGAAATAACTTTAATAGAATTGTTTAAATGTTCGTCCGGAAATTGAAGAGCAATTCTCTTAAATCCATTATCTAATATCCATTTAATTGATTTGTCTAAATCAAAATAAAAATCAATATTTTCTACTGTCTGTATGCTCAAACAATCAATTTGTTTTTCGATTATTTGGACAGCATTTGTGCTAAAGGCATCGACCATTTTAATTTTAATTTTTTTAAATAAATTTTTTTCTTTAATAATTATTAAAATTTGAAATTTATTTTTTAAAGCAAATAAAACTTATGTTAAGTTTAGATTTATTTTTTTTTAAATTTTAAAATTTTTCAAACAAGTCCAAATTTAAGCTTATTCAACAATCGAATAGGATTGAGACTGCACACCATTGAAAGTTAATGGTCGAAACAACTCATTAAGCTATTTTATTTTATTTTTTATTTAAAAAATTTATTTGTATCGAGAACAGGATTGAAAAAAAATGCAAGAAGTAAAACCAAGTTTAACAATGTAAGACTTACAAAATTTCTGGTTAAGTTTTGTTTAATTTTTTTACAAGTGTTTACACCCAGCCTCAACCGGGCGTATTCCGACACAGTCTATTTAGTTGCTGCAATAGTTGTTCTGATTGCATGACCGCATTTTGTTGTCCTCATTTTTATTCTTACTGTGCATCACAAGATGCTGGTGAGGGAACTCTAATGTCATGTATTCAATGTTTTACATTTCCATTTTGTGTTTGTTGTTTGAGAAATTCAGCGAGAGGCAAAAAATCCATTGATGGAAATTGCTGCTTGGATTTTTTTATAGCTAGCTGTAAGTTGATTTAATTTTTTTATTTCAAAATTAAACTAATTTTATTCAATTGATAGGTTGCCCATTTTGTTCAATAATTCAAATTAGACGTGAATTTAAAAGCTAGTTTGAAAAAAAATTCATAAGTTTTCATTCATGTTATGACTTGTTTAATTTGTTAAAGAAAGTAATTAGAATTAATTTAATCAAAATAAACTTTTTTTAGAGAATTTTTACTTTAATAAAATGAAAATTAAATTTTTTGAAACAATTTTTTATTAAAATAATGCACAACAAAAAACAATTTTTAGGAATATTTTATCTAGTTTAAGTCTAAAAGAATTTTAGTCAATAATTTATTTATTTTAATTAGATTTAAAAAACAAAACCTTTTCAAATGATTTTATCATTCTAAATCTAGATAAAAATCGTTATTTTAACCTTTAAAAATTTTTCCATTACACCAGAATTCAAATTTTTGTTAATAAAAAAATTAATTTTTCTTATATTTTTTATTCTTGATTTTTGGTGCTAAACCAAATGCATAATTAAAAAAAAAGTTGTTTTTATTTTTTGTTTAAATTCGAGTCTTGATAATGCATTATATTAAAAATTTCAGAGTTTGATAATGAGGAAAAATTCTTTGCATCTAAAAAATAATACATACCTTGTAAAATAAATCCTAAAAAAAATTATTTTATAGCAAA